>PVIA01011230.1:0-45948 GCA_004024845.1 Tonatia bakeri
ATACATATTAATCATATATTTATTATGTATGTATATATTATAAATAAAATATATTTTAACTGTATTTGAACAACAACAAAAAAGTTACAATAAATGTAAACAAACTTTGCATTTTTATCTCAAATAAAAAGTGTTTTAACGCCCATATGCAAATTCTAAATGCAAATTAAATATTTCCTTAGGGTAAATTTTAGAAATATCCTGAAGGATTGATCTTTGATAAAATATGTTTGTACAAATTAGCCATATTTCCATTTAAAATTCTTCCTTGGCTTATGCTTTTCAATTCTGTTCCCTTTTTTAATTTTAATTTTTTAATTTAATTGTTGTTCAGGTACAGTTGTTTCCATTTCACCCCCACCACTCTACCCACTCCAGCCATCCTTACTCCCCACCCTTGATCCTACCCCTCTTTTGTTTTGTCCTTGTTTCCTTTGCACATGTTCCTGAAAACCCTTCCCTCTTTTCCTCCCATTATCCCTTCCCACCTCCCCTCTGGTTACTGTCGGTTTGTTCTTCATTTCAGTGTCTCTGGTTATATTTTGCTTGGTTTTTCTTTTGTGGATTAGGTTCTACTTATAGGTGAGATCATATGGTATTTGTCTTTCACCACCTGGCCTTTCATTTAGCATAATGCTCTTCAGTTCTACCCATGGTATTGCATAGGATAGGAGCTCTTTTTTTCTGCTCCTTAGTATTCCATCATGTAACTGTACCATAGTTTTTTATCCATTCGTTTACTGATGGACACTTAGGTTGCTTCCAGCACTTGGCTATTATGAATTGTGCTGCTATGAACATTGGGGTTCATAGATTTTTTTGAATTGGTGTTTTGGGATTCTTAGAGTATAATCCCAACAGTGGAATTGCCAGGTCATGCTTTTCAATTCTTAAAATAGCATTAATCATAGAAACAGACTCTTATTATTTAATGGCTTGTTATTAAAAATGTATTGAGTGCTTACCAGCTCCTAGGTATTACATTAGGAACTGAAGATACAATGTAAGGAACAGACATGGCCCCAAACCTTTTGAAATATAGAGCAAAAGGAGGATAAGGACATTAAATACATAATTACATGTAATAAAAATTGTGATACATGCCCAGTTCACACTGGTCAGAATGGCTATCATAACCAAAGCAACAAACGAGTGCTGGTGAGGTAATGGAGAAAAGGAAATCCTAGTGCACTGTTTGTGGGAATGCAGACTAGTGAAGCCACTGTGGAAAACACTATGGAATTTCCTCAGAAAACTAAAAAATAGAACTACCTTTTGACCTGGCAATTCCACTGCTGGGATTATACCTTACAAATCCTGAAACACCAATTGAAAAGAACCTATGCACCACAATGTTCACAGCAGCACTATTTATAATAGCCAAGTGCTGGAAGTAACTTAAGTGTCCATTATTAAATGAATGGATCAAAAAACTATGGTACATTTACACGATGGAATACTATGCAGCAGAAAGAAAGAAGGAAATTCTACCCTTGATGATAGCATAGATGGCACTGGAGAACATTATGCTAAATGAAATAAGCCAAGTGGTGATAGACAAATACCATATGATCTTACCTATAAGCAGAACCTAATCAACAAAACAAACAAGCAAGCAAAAATATAACCAGAAGCATTGAAATAAAGAACAAACTGACAGTAACCAGAGGAAAGGAGGAAGAAGGATAATGGGGGAAATAGAGGAAGAGCAGTCAAGGGACATGTATAAAGGACACATCGACAAAGGGGGTAGGAACAAGGGTAGGAAGCAGGGATGGGTAGCATGGAGGTGAGTGATGGGAGGAAAATGGAGACAACTGTATTGAAATAACAATTAAATAAATAAATAAATAAATTTATATTTAAAATAATAAAGTAAAATATAACAATATCCTAGTCGTTCAAATCAAAACACTAGTTTGTTCATTCAACATTTACTAATTAACCCACATATGCCAAAGCAGGCTGCATTAATTATTAGCAATAGGAAAGTAATAAAGGAAACATGAATTTTTTTTCAATAAAAGCAGAAGATATGAAAAATGTACACAGACGCGTTTCACAATGAAGAGTACATCCTAGTATTCAGGTCATTGCACATGGATATTGCAGAGCAAATCTTTAAATTGAAACTTTTGTTCCTATTTCAGATATGTAGCTCTTTGCAATATTCACATATCCAACATGCCATTGACCATATAATATACATCTGCACCTGTATAGAAAAGATAAAAGAGAAATAACATTGGAAATGCCCAGAATATGAAAAAAAAAAGGCAGAAGGGCAGGCAAGCAGAAGAGGAAGAGATAGAAGAAGGGAGATGGATGAGTCTTAAATGAGATACCCTAAGTCCCACCCTGGTACCCTAAGCCTTGGAATAACTTTTCTCCCCATCATCAGATAGGCCTTTTTTTCACATGGGAGAATATACATTTCCATGGACTTGGAACTTACCACTGAAAACTTTTAGATACACAGGTTGACTTGGAATAAGATTGTTGTTCTGACATCTGTATTCCCCACTGTTCTGGAATCTGGCATTTACAATGTCCAAACTTGATGTTGTCACTACTAACACGGTGTTGTTGTGGGTCCATGTAGTGGAGTTAACTTCAAGGGAATTGTTCCCATTACATGTAAGAGTCACATTCTCTCCTCTAAATATTCTATTCCATGGGGGATTCAAGGACACCATAGATTTCCAGGTGACTTTGAGAAGATCAAATTGTAAAAAGAGATACATAGAGAAAAAAATAATTGAAAATTAATTGTCTAGACTTCAAAGTACAGACATACCAGTAGCCAATCAATGGTTAGTCTATGCTTTACTGTTGATAATTATACAACTATCCTGATTCCTAGAATTTAGAAACAGAGGAGATACTACTATGACCACAGGGAGCTTCCACTTAGGGAGCACAAAAATGCAGAACAAAAATGCAGGATATTTAAAAAGCAGACAAATGAAAATTTTAATATGTGGTATATAATAATTCATTTTAATTCTTTTTATTTTAATTTCATAATTTGTAAATGAGAGCTTCAATCCATTGTCAGGCAGAGACAATGTCATATTTAACCATAGCTCAGCTCAAAGGATTGTAGATTGAACAACTGAATAAGTGAATAATGGATGCATAACTGTGTTGTGAGTGTATACACAGCAAAAATATATGTCATTCCTGAAAGTAATGATAAACATAAAGAGGATTAATCTTAAAAGGTTTCTAAGAACAGAGATGTGAAGCTAAGGAAATATCAGGAGGTGATAAAGTTGAAAGAGAACCAGACTTGGATCCAAGGGACGTGTGTTAGAATCCAGTCCTTTGCTGTGTAACCTCCAGGAAATCACTGAATTTGAGTTTAAGCATCCTCAATTATAAAATAGCAATATTAAAAATGATGATGTAAGAATTGATAAAGATTATGTAATAGTGCCTGGAAGAGAAGTCAAGACATTCAAATGTCCAACAGAGATACTTGTTGGCATAAAAAGAAGAGATGGTGACTCAAAAGAATGAACTGGTACATGAGGAAATTTTCAGTGGGAGAAAAAACGAAACACAAGGCAAGATGGATATGGGAGGTGGGTTGAACAGAGAAGAGCATATTAATAATTATTAGAAAACAAAAAATAATCATTAAAAATAAAGATGCTGTAATAAAGGGAAACAGAGTAGGGAGGCAAGGACAGTGAGGGAACAAGGACAGAGGACTCACCTGCTGACATGCCATCTGGAGCTGCAAAATTTTAGAGAGGATGAGTTAGTGTCTAACCCCAACCTTCTGAGACTCCTGTGCACTGGGATCTTGGAATTTTAAGAATCAATCAACTTTTCAGGAATTAAATCCAAAGAAAAATGGAGATTCTTTCTTTCCTCTATTCTCCTTCCCTTGACCTCTGGGACATGCCAGAGCTATTGCAAGAAACCAGGTTTTCAGTCTGACTTCTTGCTTAGGTGTTGCTCAGCTTGGTTTCTTCTGCTCTCCAGTTTGTCTCCACTGCAGAATCCCTGGGAAATGTCCCATAGTTTTTGTATGGCCTAGAAGAAGTCACCACTAAACTATCATCCCCACCCCAGGTGCTCTCTAGATCCATTTTGGGCACTTCAAGAGGGGTGACTGAACCTCTACTTACAGAATAGCAACAGAGTTACCCACAGCAGGGCAGGGACTCCCATGGAAGCAGGCATCTCCATTGTGGCCCCCAGGTGCAGACTGAGCTAAAGAAGTCTAGGAACTCAAAATAGACTTAAAACCAAAAAGGAGAAGGAAATATTTTCTGTGTCTTATCTGGTTAACTCATCAGCAGTGCCTGGTTTTGTCTCCTTGTCTAGAGATAGATTCAGTGTGGTGCTTAATTGGGCAATTTTATATGTACCTTCTTACTCATGACCCCACCCCCTTAAGCACACTTGGAATCTGGTGGGAGAGAGGCACAGGGCTAGGCACACAGTCACAGGAATTTCTTAAACTATAAATCAGTGCAACTTAGAAAAGTGAGGTACAGAAGATATTTTGTTCTTTTCTCACAATAATCCTATGAAGAAGTTACCTTTATTACCTATATTTTATAGATAGGAAAACTGTGCCTTAAAGAGTTTAAGCAACTTATCTTAGGGTAATAAATGGCTAATTTGGGATTCAAACATTAAAATGTAAGCCTAAAGTATAACTCTAAATCATGACAATATAATGTTTATGCATGTCCATGAGTATGGCCAGTAATTGGTGAATTCTGTTGTGGTTCTCCAGAACTACTGTTATGTAGGCAGTTAGTTATATATTAACAAAAGGAAGGGGAAAAAAACAGAACCAGTCAGATTAACTAAGAAAAGGCAGTTTCACAGTCACTCTAGACATCTGAGGAGGAAGGACAGATGCTTTGCAGTCACCCCCCCAAACTCCACACCACTGATGGGAGGAGAGAGAGATAGTATAGAGCATATCCTTTCACTATGCACATGTGTAGTAAAAGCCAAAATGGTGACCATAAAGGGGAGGAGGCAAAGCTGGGAAAAAGATGGTATAGGATAAGGACACAAGACCGGGAAATAACAGAAAAATGATTGAATAGTTTTAGAGAAAAAGCCTGCCTCTTCCCAAATCCAAGGAAATGTAATTAAAGCTTAACAAGTGGAAGCTACATGAGCCAGAGAGCAGTGGCAATGGTGCCCCAGATGCCATTGAACTTTGGGAGCAGATGTGCAGGTAGGGAATGAGGCACAAAGAAGTTAAGTAACTTGCCCAAGCCCAGCCTCAGGTGCCAGGGTGACGCAGCTCTGGGCCCTGTTGACACTCCAGGACCTGGTGGCCCAAGTGCAGGCCTTTAACCTGTAAATCCGAACTTCTCCTGCAGCAAGACAGAGCTGAACCACTTGATCATGGATACAATATTGGGGCTGGTGTCAGTGAACATCTACCAGCTGAGTGCAGGGAGTGTCTTGTCAGTTTGGCAGCCTTTTCAGGAGCACTCTAATAAATCTTGCCACTGTTGCTTAAAATCCTCCTACATGAATGTCCCTGAAATTCATGTCCTGTAACATCGTGGAAGAGACTATTCCTTCCAGTAACACTGCCAACACACTTGTTACCTAAATTCTGGACTAATCTATTAGTCCAAATATCCACAAGTTTTCATCTGATTCCCTAATGATCTACTATCTGACCAGCAAACTGAAGATATTTTCAACACTTCTTTTGTACTACTAGGTCTTGATAGGAGTCACAAAAAAGGAAGGCAGATGTTAAATCATAACTTCTAGGAATTAGGTCATGTAATTTATTTTATTTTTTCCAGCTTGTGTCCATTTTTGTCTTCTAATCATTCAACATGACGACCCTTTCTATTTTAAATATACATCAGTTTCCCCACATCCAAGGCCTCTTTGACTAATTCTGTTTTTTTACATATAGATCAGAACTGATCACCTTCTTCGAGGATTTTATATTGATGATGATACTGGAGATGATAAGTCCATAAATATATAGTGGTTTGTCACTTACAAAGATTTTTTATATGTGGTATTGTATTTGATTCTTGCTCAAAGTCTGAAGTAGGCATGGGCAATATGAAGTAAGCAAGGTCCCACTCTAGATAACATGTTTTTCCTCACAAACTGTTGTACTGTTTACTGAATTAAACATGAATCTCTCCACATGTTGATCTAAACAAAGCTTCCAGCCTTTGTAGAATAAGAAAGTATGGGGTTAAAAATATTTATGAATAGAAAGTTTTAGATAAGTAAGATTAGTGATTGGGCCCAGATCACATAATGTTTTTACTACAGATCTTTAAAGAAAGCAGCAAGTTATTTCAAAAAGTGCAAGTTATTTGTATTAAAAAATGTGAATTCAAATACTCCTGGCATTTATGTGATTAAAGTTGCCTATGAAATAGGGACAATAATGGTATCTAGATCAGAGATTTATTATGAGGTTGAATAGCATAATGAATGTGTAAAATGCATTGCGTGACATCTGGTATATGAAAGAAGCTTAATAAATATATTTCTCCCCCCTTTATTATTGCTATTTATTAAAGACTCAAGAGAAACATGCATTTATTTCAACCATGTTAAGGAATTGACAACCTACACAGGACTTTTCATTTGATAACCAATATCTCATGCTAGCATAATTAATGTAAACAACTTCACTCCTCTCCATAGTCATGAAGAAGAGAGCATGACTAGAAAAAATTGAGCACAAAAATTTGTTTGATGGTGATAGGGGAGGGAAAGAGAAAGAAGTTTTAAGGTACTGTTAGAAGGCACTCTTTGAATACTGTGATCTTGTGGAAGACATATGGATTCTACTTTACCAGTGTGTTCAGTTTGTCCGGGAGTTCATGAGGTATTCTTTTTCCTTAGGAAAGTGGTCCTCCAATCACGTTGTCCTTCAGAGACAATCACTTTACTGTGAACCAAATAGTTATTTTAAAGGCTTCTTTCTAAGTATTTACACTGTCCAAATGTCTCCTGCTGGAATGAAAGACAGAGCAGAGGTCATTGGGAGGTGCTATTTTCTGTTTTGGAGAGTATAAGTTTTGGAATTAGAGAGACCACTTTCATTTGTTTCTCTATCCTAAAGCTTTTCCTTCAGTGTCCAGCATTAAAATGAAGGTAGCGTTTTGGTGACAGTAATGGTAAAGATTTAGCAGTTCTACAAAAGCAGTTAATTAAAGTTTAAAATAAAAAATATCCATCCATCCACCCCTGAAATTCAACAACCAAAATCAATAGCAAAATCAGCAACATCAAGATCAAAAAGAATAAATCATACCCTAATATCCATAGTATACAATTGTATCTAAATGAGCAAACCTGGAAATCAGAAGGAACACATAAACACTAATATTAAACCATAACTCCACTCCACCCTGGGGTAATTGGTTGATGAACCAGTTGAATTCCACACATTTTTTATCTTATTTTTTAACAAATCCTCCAATTTTATATCCACTATCTAGGCAGGGTATGTTGTTACAAGTCCACCAAAATCAGGAACATGTGCCTACTGAGATCAATAAAATGTGTCTTAATTTAACTTAATACTGGATATTCATGTGTTTAACACTCACAAACAGCATTTCTATCCCCAAATTTTGACTTGTTATTGATTATCAGAAAGCTTGATCTATATTTCACTTTGTAGCAATGGGGAACTTAAACATAACTAACAATGCATAAAATATAGATCCCACCAACTGTGAGGTGTCCAGAGCTAAAATCTTTTGACAGGAACTCTTGTGCTTTGGAATATACCAGCCAAGGAGGGGTCAGTTCAAAGGATATCTGGGACTGGGTGCCTTTCTCCAAAATTGAGAAGAAAAAAGAACCAGTCTACTGGTTTTTCCCTCTTTATGTTGTCCAAACAGGCAAAGTTCAATAAAAATTCAAGTTAAAGTTGAATACAGGACAGGATGAAAGATGAGAAAGTAGGTGGACAGGAGATGAAGCACTACCAGGAAGTGAGGTGTGTAAAGCAGGCAGTGTGGGTTTAATGGCTGAGACAGTGCTAACTCCTGAACCTGTTCCAACTGAGAGATCATGACATCTTCTGCCAAAGACGGGAGTTGTGACTTCTAGTAAACATGCTGGAGGGGAGAACCCACCAACATAGGAGCCATGAACAAGAAAAGTCCAAATACAACAAGAAGTCCTGCACAAACGGAAGAAGGGCAACCATGAAGCATCCAGACGAGGAGATCAAAGAGACAGCACCACTGAATCCCACAGAACCCTTCCCAAAGAAGTACACTTCATAAAGACAGGTAGCAAAGCAGAACATCAAGAATCACAGAAAGAAACAAAAAGAGTCACCTAAAATGGGGAGACAAAGGAAGAACATACAATCAAAAGGATTGTAAGATTTCCCAGGAAAAGAGCAAAATTAAATGGAGGTAAGCAAACTATCAAATACAGAATTCAAAAGAACAGTTTTAAGGATGTGCAAGGAACTCACTGACTACTACATGGAACTGAGTGGAAACTACAACATGGAAAAGAAATAGAAACTATAAGCAAGAATCAAGAAGAAATGAATAATACAATTTCTGAAATAAAAAATACACTAGAAGGAATTACAAACAGTCTGGATAAAGCAGAGGATCAAATTAGTGAACTGGAAGACAAGGTAGAAAGAAATACCCAGGTAGAGGAGCTGCAAGAAAAAAGACTAAAAAGTATGAAGATAGCTTAAGGGAACTGGAGGACAACATAAAATGCATCAATATTTGAAACACAGGAATACCGGAAGAAGAAGAAAAAAAGCAAGGCATAGCAATCCTGTTTGAAAAAATAATGAGAGAAAACTTTCTGATCCTGGAGAGTGGAACAGACACACAAGTTCAGTAAGTACAAAGTGTCCCTATCAAGAGGAACCCAAACAGGTTCATTCCAAGACACATCATAATTAAAATGCCAAATTGTAGAGGCAAAGAGAGAATCTTAAAAGCAACATGTGAGAATGAGGAAATAACACAAAGGGCAGCTTTGATAAGGCCAGCAGCTCATTACTCAACAGTATAAGCCAGAAGGGAATGACAAGAAATATTCCAAATAATTACACACAAAAAATTGCAACCAAGACTACTCTACCCTGCAAGGCTGTCATTTAAAATGAAAGGCAAAATAAGGAGTTTCCCAGACAAAAGAAGGCTAAAAGAATACACTGTCCCAAACCTGCACTGCAAGATAGGCTAAAGGGACTGCTTTAAAAGAGGAAGAAAAAGAGTGAGAGAGAAATGAACACGGTAACAAGGGGGAAAATAAGTAAGAACCTATCAATAATACCTGTAAATGTAAATGGATTAAATGCTCCAATCAAGAGACAAAGGGTAGCTGATTGGATAAGAAAACATGAACCAAACATACGCTGCCTACAAGAGACACACCTCAGAACAAAAGAGCTACACAAACTGAAAGTGAGGGGTTGGAAAAAATATTTCAAGCAAATGAACAGGAAAAAAAGATGGTGTAGCAATACTTATATCAGACAAAATAGACTTTCAAATAAAGGCCATAAAAAAAGACAGAGAAGGATACTTTATAATATTCAAGAAAAGAATCCATCAAGAAGACATAAACATTGTAGACATATATGCAGCCAAAATAATAGCACCCAAATATATAAGGAAAATCTTAGAGAACTTCAGGGAAGAGACAGACAGCAACACAGTTACAGTAGGAGATATTAATACCCAACTCTGAACAATGGATAGATATTCCAAACAAAATATCAACAAGGATACTGATGCATAGAACAATGTCCTACATCAAATGGACTTAGCAGATTATATATATATATATACACACACACACACACATAATATGCAAATATATAAAGTATATATAATATAAAAATATATAAAGTATATATAATATAAAAATATATGAAAATATTATATATATATATAATCAGTTAACCTTTCATCCCAAAGAAGCAAAATACACATTCTTTTCAAATTCACATGGAATGTTTTCAAATATAGACCACATGATAGTGCACAAAACAAGCCTCAACAAATTCAAGAAAATTGAAATCATATCAAGCATTTTCTTGGACCACAAAGCCCTGAAACTAGAAACAAACCTCAGGAGAAAGCTAAAAAATATTCAAGTTCATGGAGGTTGAATAGCATGCTATTACATAATGGATGGATTAATAATGAGATCAAGGAAGAAATCAAAATATTTCTGGAAACAAATGAAAATGAACACACAACAGTCCAAAACCTATGGGACACAGCAAAGGCAGTTTTGAGTTGGAAGTTCATTGCAATACAGGGCTACCTCAAAAAGATAGAAATATTTCAAATAAAAACTTATCTCTACATCTACAAGAACTACAGGAACAACAACAAAGCCGAGAGCAAGTAGAAGGAAGAAAATAACTAAGATCAGAGGAGAATCACATGACATAGAGACTAAAACAACAATTCAAAAGATCAATAAATCCAGGAGGTGGTTCTTTGAAAAGATGAACAAGATTGATAAGCCTTTAAGCAGACTCATCAAGAAAAGAAGAGAGAGAACCCAAATAAACACAATCAGAAATGAAAGAGGAGAGATTACAACTGACACCACAGTAATACAAAGAATTGTAAGAAATTACTACCAAGTATATGCCAAGAAAAATGAACATTTGAGTGAAATGGGCAAATTTCTAGAAAAATATAATCTTCCAAAACTAAGTCAGGAAGAGGCAGAAAGCTTGAACAGACTGATAACAGCAGGTGAAGCTGAAGCAGTAATAAAAATCTCCTGGCACACAAAAGCCCAGGATGGAACGGTTTCACAGGAGAATTTTACAAAGCATTTAAGGAAGAGCTAACCCTTACCTTTCTCAGACTATTTCAAAAACTCCAAGAAGATGGAAGGCTTCCAATCTCTTTTTATGAAGCCAACATCATCCTAATCCCAAAACCAGATAAAGAAACATCAAAGAAAGAAAACTACAGGCCAATATCACTGATGAACATAGACGCTAAAAACCTCAACAAGATATTGGCAAACCACATCCAGTTAATATACCAAAAAAATCATACATCATGATCAAGTGGCATTCATCCCAGAGAAGAAAGGATGGTACAATATTCACAAAACAATCAATGTAATATATCACATAAACAAAAGGAAAGACAAAAATCACATGATCATATCAATAGGTACAGAAAAAAAGCATTTGATAAGGTACAGCACTCATTTGTGACTAAAACACTCAGCAAAATGAGAGTAGAGAAACCATACCTCAACATAATAAAGGCAATATATGAGAAACCTATAGCCAACCTCATACTCAATGGCCAAAAACTAAAAGCTTTTCTACTAAGATCAGGTGCAAGACAAGGATGTCCACTTTCATGACTTCTGTTCAACATAGTATTGGAAGTCCTAGGCCCAGCCATTGGACAAGAAATAAATAAATCCATCCAAATTGGAAATGAAAAAGTAAAACTGTCATTGTTTGCAGATGACATGATAGTGTACATAGAAATCCCAATAGACTCCATGAAGAAAACTAGTTGTCTTAATAAGTGAATTTGTTAAAAAGTGGTATACAAAATCAGTATTAAAAAATAGAAGGCATTTTTGTACACCAACAATGAAATATCAGAAACAGAAATCAGGAAAAAAAAAACCCATTTTCTATAGCAGCAAGAAAAAAATACTTAATAACAAACTTAACCATGGAGGTAAAAGATCTGTACTCAGAACACTGAAGAAAGAAATTAAGACACAAATAAATGGAAGCATATAATGTGTTTGTGGATTGGAAGAATTAACATCATCAAAATACTATAGTACCCAAACCAATTCATAGATTCAAAACAATCCCCATTAAATACCAATGATATATTACAGAGATTTAGAATAAACATTTCAGAAATATATATGGAACAATAAACAACCTAAACAGCCGCAGCATTTTTTAAATTTTAATTGTTGTTCAAGTACAGTTTTCTTCTAGTCCCATCCCAGCCCACCCCCCAGCCCTCTCCACCTCCCTCCCATCTTCACCCCCACTTGTTTTTGTCCATGTGTCCTTTATACTTGTTCCTGTAAACCCTTCCCCTTCTCCCCTGAAACTCCCTCTTCTCTCTCCTCTGGTCACTTTCAGCCTCTCCTTTATTTCAGTGTCCTTTATTTGTTTCTTTGTTCTGTTGTTTAGGTTCCTGTTAAAGGTGAGATCATATGGTATTTGTCTTCCATCACCTGGCTTATTTCACTTAGCATAATGCTTTCCAGTTACATCCATGCTGTTGCAAAGGGTAGGAGTTCCTTCTTTCTTTCTGCTGCATAGAATTCCATTGTGTAAATGTACCATAGTTTTTTGATCCATTCATTTACTGATGGGCACCTAGGTTGCTTCCAGCACTTGGCTATTGTAAATAGTGCTGCTATGAACATTGGGGTGCATAGGTTCTTTTGGATTGGTGTCAAACAGCCACAGCAATTTTGAGAAAGAAGAACAAAGTAGAAGGTATCACCATACCTGATGTCAAACTATATTACAAAGACACTCTAATCAAAATAGTCTGGTACTGGCATAAGAATAGACACATAGACCAATAGAATGGAATAGAAAGCCCAGAAATAAACAAATGTCTCCATGGTCAATTAATATTTGACAAAGGGGGCAGGAACATAAAATGGAGTAAAAATAGCCTCTTCAACACATGGTGCTGGGAAATCTAGACAGCTACATGCAAAAAAAAAATGTACTCAACCACCAACTTACACAATATACAAAAATAAAGTCTAGATGGATAAAAGACTTAAATATAAGTTATGACAGCATAAAAGTCTTAGAGGAGAACATTGGCAGGAAACTTTCAGATATTCCATACAGCAATATTTTCACCAATACACCTGCTAGAGCAAGGGGCATAAGGGAAAAAATAAATTCATCAAATTAAAAAACTTCTGCATGGCTAAAGAAAACATGAAAAAAATTAAAAGGGAATCAGCCATATGGGAAAATATATTTGTCAATGCTACCTCAGACATGGATTTAATCTACAAAATATAAAAAGAGCACACACAACTCCACTGCAGGAAGATAAACAGTCCAATTAAAAAAAAAATGGGCAAAGGACTTGAACAGACACTTCTCTAAGGAGGACATACAGAGGGCCCAGAGACATATGGAAAGATACTCAGCATCACTAACCATCAGAGAGATGCAAATTAAAACCACAATGAGATACCACTTCATACCAGTGAGAATGGTTATCATAAACAAATCAACAAATGACAAGTGCTGGTGAGGTTGTTGGGGAAGGGAACCCTAGTATACTCTTGGTGGGAATGTAGACAGGTACAGCCAATGTGGAAAACTGCATGAACTTTCATAAAAAAAAACAAAACTAAAACTAAAAATGGAACTGTTTTTTGATCCAGCAATTCCACTGCTAGGATTATACCCTGAGTCCTGGGACATGAGTTCAAAACAACCTGTGCATCCCAATTTCCATAGCAATGTCATTTACAATAGCCAAGTTCTGGAAGCATCCTATGTGCCTATCAGTAAATGACTAAAGCAAAATACTGTGGTACATTTACACAATGGAATACTATGCAGCAGAAATAAAAACAAAAAAGCTCCTACCTTTTGAAGCAGCATGAATGGATCTGAAGAGCATTATGCTAAGTGAAATCAGCCAGATGGTGAAAGACAAATACTGCATGATCCTCTAGGGCTTTTATGGTGTCATGACTTATGTTTAAGGTTTTTTATCCATCTGGAGTTTATTTGTCATGTCTGGTGTAAGTTGTTTGTCTAGTTTCATTTTTTTTGCATGTACCTGTCCAGCTCTCCCAGAACCATTTATTGAAAAGGCTATTATTACTCCATTTTATGCTCCTGCACCTATTGTCAAATATTAACTGACTATGGATACATGGGTTTATTTCTAGCTTCTCTATTCTGTTCTATTGATTCATATGTCTGCTCTTATGCCAGTACCAGACTGTTTCAATTACAGTGGCCTTGTAATATAATTCGATATCAGGTAATATGATCCCTCCTACTTTGATCTTCTTTCTCACAATTGTTGAGACTATTCAAGGTCATTTATGATTCCATATAAATTTTTGAAATATTGGTTCTATATCTGTGATTTGATAGGTATTATTGTGAATGTATAGTTTGCTTTCAGTACTGTGGATATTTTAATGATGTTAATTCTTCCAACCCATGAACACATTGTATGCTTCCATTTATTTGTATCTTCCTTAATTTCTTCCTTCAGTGTTCTGTTGTTTTCTGAGTACAAGTCTTTTACCTTCTTGGTTAAGTTTATTCCTAGGTACTTGGAATAGTATGGGAGTATTTCCTAGTTTCCATTTCTTATATTTCATTGTCGGTTTACAAAAATGCTTTGATTTCTGAATATTGACTTTGTATCCCGCTGTTTTGCCAAATTCACTTATTAGATTGTGTAGTTTTTTGCTGGAGTCTTTTGGGTTTTCTATGTACACTTTCATGTCATCTGCAAACAATGACAGTTTTACTTCCTCCTTTCCAATTTGGATGACTTTTATTTCAGAATAACACAGTTAAAAAATGGAAGGAGCTTTTTTTATATGAATTTCTTTAGGATGTTATCTGATAAGGACAAGAAATAACCCAGCCAAGGATGCTTGTATTTTAATCAGTAACCTTTGAAGCCCTAATCATTTAGAACCTGGTTGAACAGTACTGTGACCAGTGTGTTTCTAGGGGTGACAGTGAGGTCTGGGAATTGAGGACTGGCAGGTAGTTGTCTGAACCTCTCAGATATTACCTCTCCCTGAGTTATTGCCTGCAGAAGACAATGAGGAAGTGCGTGTTTGTGCGTTTCAGTGAATATATGTGTTGAGCTGGAGGTGGGATGGTGGTGGATATTTCTTGTTGCTTGATTTAGTGATGGGAAGGCAGGATACATTTTCAACACTTAGTAGGCAGTAGAATGTCATGCAATACTCAGGGTGACCTTACATATTAAGGAATGTACAGCCAGAATATAAAATAATTATTTGAGACTTTGAGCTTTGGAACTGACTGATAAATAAAGACAAACCTTTTATTTATTTATTTATTTATTTACTTACTTACTTACTTATTTATTTATTTATTTATTTTAGTTTTTCATGTATACTGGATTTAACAGGGGAAAAAAACTACATGTACGCTTATGGAAGATTATTCTTTGCTTTTCCTGGAATGGCATCCTTAAATTGTTTATTATTCCAGAAAATCTGATCACCAACAAGCACACTATTCACTATTGTATCACTAATACCTCACCTTCATGTCAAGCTATATTTGTACTTTCCATATTCATCATTGATATATTTTTATTATAAAGTTATTTTATTTTATTTTTTATATTTAAAATTAGAATTATATTGATTTTAAAAATATGTATGTGTGTAAGTAGGAGAGGTGGATCCAGTTTCAGGCTCCTGAAACTTTTATAATTTGGGGGGCCTCCCTGAAAAAATTGAGTAGAAAATTGTTTATACAATATTAGATGTTAGAATGGATATTTAGAATAAGAAAATAAATAATGACAAATTACAAAATATAAAAGCTGGGAAATAATATAAAATTCAGAAAAAATGACAATTTCCTTCTGGATGCTCTACTATAATACTTTTCCTTCATATCTTTGCTATATCCTCTTCATCAGATGGTGATATTTTTCTAACATTTTTTTAGAAAGACTAGAAATATAATTCATTCTTTTATTGAGCATCACTGATTAGCATTTATTTTCTATTATTGATAGTTAAGGTGCATAGAAAATGCAATTCATATGAAATATTCTCACTGTATTACTACTAGAGGTTTGAGCCTTATGTATACAGGGATTTTGATAAATTTTATACTGCCATACTCCTAGCAAAAGACAAAAACATCATGGTGTGTTTATAATTTTGTATTCTGCATAATTGAGTATATTTGTGATGGGGGAAACTTCCATTTTCACTAGACACAAATGAACCAAATTATCCACTTACAAGCTGACACCCATTCTATGCTTGGAAAAAAAATGATAAGATTATCCTCTGACTCCAGATATTTCAACCTTGGTTTTCCTTTACTGCCTACAAATTTTCAGTGTCAAGTACTAGAGTATGGGTTCATGTTGCAGCATGACCCTAAGTCCTTCACCTCTTTGTCATGAAGCCAGGAAAGTGGGCTCTATGGTGTTTTCCTGGAAGCCATTTCTATTCCAGAATGGTCTGCAGTAACTTACCAGTTACTGTATGTGACTGTGAACCACATACAGCTGTTATATTAAACTGGAACTAAACATATCCTCAGTTTAAATTCTCCTTAGCTGGGTCCCAAAAGCCTCCTGAAACTATCATCATGGTTCCAATAGTGTGACAGGGAAGTCTGATGTGCGGCGGGGAGAAAGTAGTCTTTTCCAAAAGTGGCTAAAATATGTTTTGTAAATTTTGCAAAAACATATAACCTCTTCCATAATTTTGGAGAGGCCCATGCAAGTAAAGGGACCTGAAATTAATTTTCATTAGTCACACCGTAACTACTCTGTTAGCCAAGCTCATAATCAATGGATTTCTAATCAGGATCACAAAGAAAGTGTTACAAACTACATGTCATAAATTGGATTCTGATTGTTTTTGAAAACCACTGGTCTAGATTTTGAAGAACAGGAAAGAGCCAGAAGAAGGTGAAACTAGAGGACTTAAATATAGGGAGAGCCCAATAAACTTTTCCTTCAAAACAAATTGTATTATCATAGAGATTCAAGAAAACAACTGAATATTATATGTCTGATCAAAATTGAAATGTGTGTTCTAAACACTGGACTGAATAATAGAAACAGACAAAATATCAGAAAATTCAGGACATTTTAGTAGCCATTCAGATAGGCCAGTGTTCCTAATAACCAGAGATTTGCAACTTTTAATGATAAAATATGTACATTTTATTGGTGATAATCTAAAAAATTAATGTGAGTATATAAGGAATCATTTAGATGACTATTTCTTAACTAAAAATTGCCATTTTATTTCAGTGCCCACATTAACATCTGCTTTTAATTTACAACTGCATCC
The DNA here is from genome assembly GCA_004024845.1 of Tonatia bakeri. Classification (NCBI taxonomy): domain Eukaryota; kingdom Metazoa; phylum Chordata; class Mammalia; order Chiroptera; family Phyllostomidae; genus Tonatia; species Tonatia bakeri. The sequence continues at coordinate 17,080 of PVIA01011230.1, forward strand.
AGTGACCACCAAATGAAATCTTGTTGCACCTAAGAACATGGGTTAAAATAGAGAAAGTAGAGAGAAGACTGGGCTAACACAAGGCTCACCACAAAAACCTCACAGACAGGCAATAGTATGGTGATTACCAGAAGGAAAGGGAGATGAATGGAGGTAGGAGAAAGTAAAGGGGGAATAAATGGCAATAGAAGGAAATTTGATTTGGGGTTGTGCATCAAGCAAATCTTTTGGCAGCATTTTTTCAAAGGGCTCTGATGATAGCATTTTTTTGGATTAAAGTTTTTAAAATTTTATTTATTTATTTTTAGAGAGTGGGGAAGGGAAGGAGAAAGAGAGGGAGAGAAATATTAATGAGTGGTTGGCTCTCATGTGGCCCCCACTGGAGACCTGGCCTGCAACCCAGGCATGTGCCCCCACTGGGAGTGGAACCTGAGACCATTTGGTTTGCAGCCCATGCTCAATCCACTCAGCTACACCAGCCAGGGAACATTAAAGTATCTTTTAATTAAAGCATGTATAGATGCATTGTTTTTCATACACAGTGCTGTCACATACTTTATAGATTACAGCATAGTTTAAACATAACTTTTATATGCACTGTGGAACCAAAAATATGTTACTTTATTGCTATATTTGCTTTATTGCAGTAATTCAGAAACAAACCTGAAATATCTCTGAGGTATGCATGTACCGACCTAAATTACAAGATTTCTTTTGTTTGTTTGTTTGTTTTGACTGAATTTTAAAACCGAGAAAATTATGAGAAACCAAGTGCTCTTAAGGACTGTGTAATATTGTGAGATGAAATGCAGTAAAGATATGAACAAGGAAATAAACAAAAACATACCAGGTAGTAACAAGGCAGAGAATTAAATCAGAGCGGTGTGATAAAGAGTGAGTAGTTGGTTAATTTAGGTTACTCACATACTGGAATGATCACAACAACAACAAGTTCACTAAATCTCTCAACAACATCAAGTTCACTAAATAGCCAGATTAAATGATATTCAACATCCTCTCCTCAGAACAGATTGACAGATGCACAGTATATGCTAAATGACCACTACTGGTAAGCTTCTCTGCAGTAAAAATAGCAGGAGTTAGAAGTACCACAGAATAAAGCTGAAGAGAGTTTCTAGACAGAGAATGATTAACAGTGTTGAGTACATTATAGCTGTCAAGTAGGAAAAGAAGTAGGAACAGCCCAATGAATTTCATAATTAGAAAAATTTTGGTGTAGCCCACATCTTCCAGGGTCTGTATCAACCATGGAAGTCCTACATCTAGAAGGCAGACTCACTAAAGCTGAACAGTCTCTGAGACATTACTCCAAATCATAAGAATGAATGCTGATTCATTCATCTTTAATGATAAATACACCAGACAACTCATTTCCAAGTGATTTTTACTTACCTGTGAATATCAATAATTTATATTGAAATTCATTGCAGAAGGTTACTTACTGTTCATCTGTTACTCCATTCTTACCCTATCAGAGCATGCACCACAATAAATAAAAATTACATCTTTTCTTGTCTCGCTTCACAACATATACTATATATGTGTTTTAGTCATTGCTATTTGCCTAATGCTTAGCACAATGCAGGACCTATTTAGGTCTTCAATAAATAATTATGAGATAAAAATAAGCAATTAACTCATTGATTATTTCTATCATAATGTTACAATTTAAAAAATCATCCTTTCTTTTTTTAGACAATTTTCCTTAAAAAATGATCATTTGAAGAGCACTAGAGACATGCTACACAACTCTATCTCTAATTGTTCATTTTTTTATGAGAACTACCAATCTTGCCTTTGCATTTGTATTTACTAAAATGATCATAAAAGAAGATACTCTTCAATTAATTCCTTGGTAATTAGTATCATACAATGTTTATTTTATGACTAATGACTTGCCTACACTATTGATGTTTATAAATATGGGAAAGATATGATCTTCTAATCTTCTTTCCATTATTCTAACTCCAAGATATTAAGTACAAATTTAATTAAGTGGAAAAACAATATGATAATGTCAACAAATGAAAAGGAAGATGAAATTTCTTGCACTAATTCTTGTTTATAGGTACCCTTCACTGCAGTCACATGGCTGAAGAAGAGGGAGTCTACTTTGACCTACACAGTTTCATTGTGAATCAACACTCTGGTCCTTTCAGAAACCACTAGCAATTTGCTTCTCTATGGCACATTGGTAGCTATGTACTTGGCTGAATAGATTATTTTGATATGTGTTACTCAGAATTTGTGGCCAGAATGAAAGAGGAAACAGAATAATTTACAGATTTTTAAAACTTCTCATTACTCTTTTATGTTCTGGATGCCATCATTTACCCCTTATTTCTAGAGCTGGTGGGTGGGTAGAGGTGAAAGAGGGTATAGGGAGGATAAATGGCAATGGAAAATGCAATAAAAATAATATAAAAGGATAAATCATCTTAGTTTTCAAGCATCACTTCCATGAAGCTATATTTCTGCTGTCTTACATCTCTGTTAATTATAAGACATAGACTTGTGACTATTTGTAGTCATGTATTATCAGCAAGTCAAAAGCGAATAATTTTTTTTCACTGTGTATAATGAAATGCACACTAAACAGAGGTCCCAAGTTTGAATTCCTATTCTGTTCAGTTCTACCTTGCACTCTTGCCCTAATTGATGAAAGAAACTTCTATATAAAAAAAAATTTCATGGAATAAATGTGGAGGAAATGATATGATTAGAGAAACACTGTTTGTAACCCATAATAAAAGTAATGTAGACAAAAGTATTAAATATGAAATAATAAAAGGCTAATAAGGTCTACTTGAATAGAGCATCAGGCTGTTGCAACATGGAACACTTATCAATTTAGCATTGCTTAGAGAGGGGTAATCAAACAATATGCGCTTCCTGATTAGTGTTGCCAGATAAAATAAAGAATGCCTAGTTAAATATAAATTTTAGATAAATAATTAATAATTTTAGTATAAATATATACTATGCAATAGTTGGGATAGATTTATCCTAAAAATATTTATTGATTATTTAAAATTCAAATTTAACTGTGTTCTGTTTTTTAATTAATTAATTTATTTTTGTTGTTCAAGTACACTTTTCTGCCTTTTATTTGTTAAATCTGATGACACTGCCTGAAGTAATGCTAAATTTTATATAGTATAATATAGTATAATATATGCAACATTTTATGAATAAATATCTAATGCAAAAATTTACATAGTATACTGTATAGTATAATATATTTTATAGAATATATAGTTTAATATAGTTAACATAATTTAGTAAGTCAAATGTGCATATGATTAAGCTTTTAGAACTAACTTCCAGTCTACAGAAAATACAAGATATAAAGAACAAATTAAATGATACAATGAGTAAATAGATATCAGAAGGAGAGACTTGGAACTAGTTTTAAACATGTCAATGAAATGTAAAAAAAGTGGGGGTGGTAGTGGACAAACCATACTTAAAGGAGGATGCCCTCTCCCCAAAAGGAATATTTAATAACATTTAAAAACATTTTTGATTTCTCCAATTTAGTGGGGGCAGGGAAGAAATGCTTCTGACATCTAGTGAATAGAAACCAGGGATGCTACTAAATATAATGCACAGGACAACCCCCCTTCTCACTGCTCTCCCTACTTGCATACATGTAATAAGGAATTATTAAAATTTCAACAGTGCCACCCTGGCCAGATAGCTCAGATGGTTAGAATGTGGTCCAATATGCCACAGATACTTCAAGGTTGCAGGTTCGATCTTTGGTGAGGACACATACAGCAATCAACCGATGAATTCATAAGTAAGTGGAATAACAAATTGATCTCTCTCTCTCTCTCTCTCTCTCTCTCTCTCTCTTCCTTACTCTCCCCCCACCCAATCAAGTCAATAAATAAAAGTGTTTTTAAAAGGTTGATGCAAAAAAATTAACAGTGCCACTATTGAGAAGCCCTGGTTTAGACTAAGAGGGACTTTAAAGACTTAACAACAACAACAAAAAAAATGTAACGTGTGGTGCTTGTTTAGATATTGAAACAGTACTGTAATGTAGAGCAGTCTAAGATTAAAGACAAGACCTCTATTTTAAAATAATAATGTAGAAAATTGTTCATAGATATAACAAAGGTTTGCCATATATTCCTAGGAGAAAAAAAAAACAAGCTGAATATAAAGAAGTTTGTATAGAATGATCTCATGTTGTTATAAAGGACAAAAAGGTATAAAAATAATCATTACCTTAATTTTGCCATAAACCTAAGTCTATATATATGTAAGCAGATATGCACATATGAATGTGTGGAGAAAAGATTGGAAAACAAGTCACCAAAATGTTAATTGTGTTACTATAATTTAGAGATCATAAATGATATATCTTATTTTTCCTTTTTTTGTGTGTTTTCTATAATTAACATGCATAACTTTTTAATTAAAGGAAAAACAGAATTATTTTAGACAGAAAATTCTTAGTCTGGTTTGAAGATTGTAATGGCAATCTCCTTTTACAAGTTAGCTTTAACATGGCTTCTCAAGCATCTGCCATAAGTACAGAGATCATTTTGATGGAGTTGTGCTGAGCCAGGAACTGAATTCGATGGAATTGAGGTCTACTGCTTTTTAATTTTCTCTCCAGCAAGATTGGTGAATGAACTGAAGGGAGCATAAAGAATAGGTCTGACAGTATCTTCTGTAGTTGCCAAGCATAGGACATTGCTCTCTCTAAATGGGAGCATTAGACTATGTACATCCACTGAGACTTAAAGAAAATTGGCTATAGGATAAGAGAACCTCTTACCCCTATAGCCCTCTGCTTGCCCCATCTTATTTGTATAAGTTTCAGGAAGTTGGTTTTCTCTCTAACATTAACAAAATAAAATTTGGAGTGTTCTCTTTATAAGCTTATTGAGTCTTTCTAATGTTTTACTTCATTAAAAATCAATGCAGTATTAGTTCCTGAAATCTCAAAAAACCTCAATAGTGAGTAAACACTTGACATTCACTCTCTCATCTGTTACCCAAGTTCCTAATGAGACCCTTGAGACAAGCACTGGGGTTCTCACAGTCTTACTTCTTAGTACACTGGAGAGATTTTTAATGGGATATTCCCAAGAGACTTAGGGCAAAGGGATTTCCTACTCTTGGGAAAATAAATGCCCAAAACTCCTGAAACCTCAAGTCGAAGAAATTGTATTTTTCCTGGGCCACCTCTCCAGCAAAAGGAACTAATGTCCCCATTCTTAAGGAATATAGCAATAATTTGAAGTTCTCTCTGGTACTAGAGACAGCCAAATTTTCCTTGCTTTCTGGGTTTTGACTTCCACACCAAGGTGTTTTCATGAGCTTTCTCTGCATAGATTCAATTCTTTTTAAAGATCACTATCTGGAAAGAGACGACTCCTTCCTATTACCAAGGTCAGAAGCAGTGGCAGAACTAAATGAAAATGAATGACATGTATTTTTTCCAAAATTTTATTATTTCCCCTCTATGGTTTTCAGCATTTGTTTGGTTGTATTGATTCTCATGTCCATTAATATTATATTTCTTTTTGATCATCTTGCTGTGGTAATGTATTCAAGGACATGAAATTCAGCAGACATAATGATCTTCAAATATTTAAAATACTGCCTGGCTAAAAGGAAAATAGGAGGTAGGATAAGTGGAGAGTTGCAGGGAAACAGATACGGAATCAATAGAAAGTAACATTTTCTAAGAATTAAGGCCATTCAAAAATAGAATTAATGATATTAGGTCTATATGGACCTATAAATGCAATATTATGTATTGTTGAAAATAAAGAGAGATAGATTTATGGAAAGTAGCCAAGATTTAATATTAAGTGAAAAAAGATAGTTGGGAATCAGTGTGTTACATATAATTCCATTTGTGTAACATTTAAATAATATGGAAATATGTATACATAGAAATACATAGAAATCATACATAGAAAATTTCTATACAGAAATAAATTTTAAAAACAAACATGAATTATGTTTACTTCTAGAACAAAGAATGCATACAAAAATAGAAAACTAACTTTTCCATTTATACTATACAGATGGGTTTTTTTTCCCTTAAGCATTTTTATAACATGAAAACCTGTTTTATTTTTAAATAAATTTAGTATCTGTTTTTTTTAAAAGAGAGGAGATACTAACTTGTAAGATAAAGAATTTCCAATAATTGTAAGCACTGACTCAGAATTTGGTATACTATTTGTGAGGAATGTTGAGCTTTTAAAATTACCTCCAAACTTTAAATTTGTATGATTAAACTATATACAAATAACTTAAGCTACAAAGCATATGAGTTTTTCCAGCTTGCTTCCAACTGGAACAACTTGAATAATGACATGGTTATGATTAACCCCTTGTGCAGGATTGGTTGCCAGTGCTAAGTAGAAAATGATTTTTTCTAGAAGATAATAGATTTATATGGTTTTTTAAAATTTTATTTTAATCATTGTTCAAGTACAGTTTTCTGTCCCTTACTTCCATCCCAGCCCACCCACCCATCTCTCCCACCTCCCTCCCATTTCCACCCCCCCTAGTTTTTGTCCATGTGTCCTTTATACTTGTTCCTGTATACCCTTCCCCTTTTCCCCCCAAATTCCTCTGAAATCCCTCCCCTCTGGTATATTTTTTACTGTGGAGAGATGTTAGGCTAAAGATCCAGAATCCACAGAAACAGAATATAGTGTAAAGTGCTGTGTTTCTTAGTGACATGGATTCCACAGATGGAGGCTGCTATTTTGTTTCAATGATCATGATCATATGACAATCTTAGTGTTATCACACATCAGGTCGCTGCCATTTTATGAGTCACTGTTTTCCTGAGAGGGTGGTGAGAGAGGAGAGCAATTGTAATGCATAAGCTCAATTCAATCTTTTCTCTTCTATAGCCTAGCTTAATTTTTCTATTCCTTTTAATGTGGGTAGGATAGATTCTCCACTTACATAAGATCTGAGGGTTTTTTTTTCAGTAATAAATCATGAATCTCAGCCAAACAGTAATGGTTAAGGACTAGCTTAACTCCACATCCCTGATGAAAATTTATATATACATATTTTACTGCACATTTTTTCTGTATTTTGAAATATTTTATATTTTCCTGTTCCTAAAAAAATTTAGTGAAAAAATTTCAATATCTGTCCTCATCCAACTACTTACATTTCACTGTAGTAATATTTTTAATTTTTATTATTTTATTTTATTTTATTTTATTTTATTTTTGTTCAAGTACAGTTGTCTGCCTTTCCCCCACACCCCAGCCATCCCCATCTCCCTCCCCTGATTCCAGCTCCCTTGGTTTTGTCCATGTGTCCTTTAGAATTGACCCTGTGGTTGTTTAAAATTTCAAATTTTTTATCATAGATTTTGTACTGATTTTAAAAGTTATTTCATTAAAATTGTGTTCATCTTGATTACTCCGCTCCCTTAAATTTTTCACCGAAGATGACTGCTTCACTTGCCACCTTTGACTTCCAGCAGTATTCAGAAATTTTTTCTGTTTACCAACTATAATCTTTCTTTAAAAGCTGAAGCTAATTTCCTCTGGTTATGGTCCTTAGATGTACAAATTTCTATAAAATACCTGTTCTGTCAACTTCTTTTCTCAAAGGTAAATTAACCCCCCACTTTCACCTCTTCTCAATCCTCTTTGAAACCTCATTATAGAGTTCCATTTGGGAACAGAATTATAAAATTTGGCTTTGTGCTTAGAAAGAATAATTAAAAAGAAAATCTGTACTATATGGAGTACATAAAAGAAAGATCACTTTAGAGTCTCCATTTACTACCTAGAAAAAAATATATTTTTAGCATTCTGGTATATTTTCTTCCAGCCTTTTTTTAAAGGCAGGTGTGTCACTGAATGTGTTACCTTCATTTATTCATTTATTCTTTTTTATTTTCTTTGTGTTATTTTTACAAAATTATGGCCTATCTATGCATCTTTGTATATACATATGTATCTATATAACTATGTACATATCTATGTATCTACCTTTATCATGTTTTTCATATCAGAAGTTTATAAATGTATAATGGCTGAATAGTTCCCATCAAGTAGATGTTATATAATTTATTTAATCATTCTTTTGTTTATTTACATTGTTTTTGGCCTTCATTGTTATAAATAATATTATAAAAACTTTTTATACATACATTCTAATACATATCTCTGGTTATTTCCTTAAAATAATTTGGAAGTAAAATATTAAGCCAAGGAGAGTGGACATGTATCATTACTAATATGATAATATTTTATCTACTTATCTAAACATATGAAAAAATTTTCAGTTTCCCTGATGTTTTTTTCCTTTGTTTTCCAAATACCATGGCCTTAGAATTAAAAGATTGGATCTATGACTTTTTAACTTTGGAGAAAGCACCTAACCCTAGGTAACTTAAGTTTTCTATCTGCAAGATGGAAATAATAATTACCTAAAATATGGGATCATTATGCTGTTAAATAATATATGTAAAAATGATTTATAAATTAAAAAGTGAAATAAGAGTATTATTATTGTTGTAACCATTTTTATTTTTTTTTTAATGAGAATTTTGTGATCTTCAATTACTCCTCAAGTGGAAAATATAATAGATATGCAAACCTGGCTTCCCCCAATATATCCAGTTTATAATTCTGAAGAAATTAAAAAAGAGATTTCAGAATATAATAGTGAGTCAGACTAGCTGTGAAAATTCACATGCAGGAAAAGCTAGAAAACACAGAGAAATACACACATTTAATGAGAACTAGTTGCAGAGCAAAACTAGCAATTTAAAAGGGCTTGGATTGATCAATTATATGTAGTTTTGAGACTTTCTGAGCAAGAGGAGACTTAAGTATTGAATAAAGATGTTTCATTAAAAAAATGAAAAGGAGGAAGGAAGGAAGGAAGGAAGGAAGGAAGGAAGGAAGGAAGGAAGGAAGGACTCATAAACACAGAAAATAGTATGGTGATTACCAGAGGGAAAGTGGGGTGGGAGGGTAGAAGAGGGTACAGGAAGGATGAATGGAGATGGAAGGACACTTGATTTGGGGTGGTGAACACAAAATACAACATATACATGATGAATTATAGAACTGTATACCTGAAATATATATATATATATATATATATATATATATATATATATATATATAATTTTATTAATAATGTAGCCCCAATAAATTCAATAAAAAATTTAAAAAAACAATGTTTTTTAAAGCAAGTTTGTTTTAGGTAAACAAAACTCCAAAACTAAAATTGAAGGTAAAACTATTCATTTCCTATTTTTCAGCCTCAGTTTTTCCCTAATGCTTATGTACTAACTCATCAGAACATCTTTTCTAAACTTGCCCCAGTTATCCTTCCATTTTACCCCATCCTTTACCTTTGTATATAAATCTGTGTACATAAAATTATTTCCTAACTATGTTTTTTTATCTTTACCTATAAGTTAACAGTAGCCTCCATTTACCTGGCATCCTTCTAGGAGCAGTTTCTTATCTCCTTTTCCTAGAGTTATCCTGCTCAAAGCATTGGGAACTGATATATTCTGACTAACTGGCCTATGTCTCCGGCTTTTAGATGTGGATTATCAACGAAGAGAGAGAGAACCACACAGGGGTGAGTGAGTTTGTTTTCCAGGGCTTTTCCAGCTTTCATGAAGACAAGCTTACTCTATTTGTAGTATTTCTTACCTTGTACCTTTTAACCCTGGCTGGCAATGTCATCATTGTGACAATTATTAGCATTGATCAACATCTTCATACCCCCATGTACTTCTTTCTTAGTATGCTTTCAACTTCAGAAACTATATACACATTGGACATTGTACCACAGATGCTCTCCGGCCTCATAGGACAAAGCCAACCCATCTCCTTGGCTGGCTGTGCCACCCAGATGTTCTTTTTTATCACTTTGGCCATCAACAACTGCTTTCTACTCACAGCAATGGGGTATGACCGCTATGTTGCCATCTGCAAACCCTTAAGGTACACGATCATCATGAACAAGAAGATATGTGCCCAAATGGTATGGGGATCCTGCAGCATTGGGCTTCTTGTGGCCATAATTCAGATTTCCTCTGTGTTCAGGCTGCCCTTTTGTGATAGAGAGGTGGCCCATTATTTCTGTGAGATCCGTGCAGTTATGAAACTCTCCTGTGCTGACACCAATCTACACGACACAGTTAATTTTATCATCAGCTCAGTTGTTATTGTGGTACCCATGGGTTTGGTCTTCATCTCCTATATCCTTATCATCTCTACCATCCTCAAAATTGTCTCAACTGAGGGCCAAAAGAAGGCTTTTGCAACTTGTGCTTCTCACCTCACTGTGGTCATTGTCCACTATGGCTGTGCCTCCATTTCCTATCTCAAGCCCAAGTCAGAGAACACTGGAGATCAGAATCAGCTGATCTCAGTGACTTACACCATTTTTACTCCTCTCCTTAATCCTGTGGTGTACACTCTGAGAAACAAGGAAGTCAAGGATGCCCTTCGCCGTGCTATTGGTAAAAAACCGTTTTGCCTAGGCACATAGTCTATATTTTTTGGGTATCTTTGTAATCTGAAAAAAACTTTTGATTTTTTTTGCATGTATCTGTTCAGTTTTCCCATCACCACTTTTTGAAGAAACTGTCTTTACCCCATAGTATATTCTTGCCTCTTTTGTCATAGATTAATTGACCATATAAGTGTGGTTTTATTCCTGGGCTTTCTATTCTGTTTCATTGATCTATGTGTTTCCTTTTAAGTCAGTGCCATGCTGTTTTTATTACTATAATTTTGTACTATAGTTTGATGCAAGATATCATGGTACTTCCAACATAGTTCTTTTTTCTCAAGATTTCTATGACTATTTGGGTACTTTTGTGATACCATACAAATTTTAGGATTATTTGTTCTAGTTCTGTGAAAAATATCATTGGCATTTTGATAGGAATTGCAATTAATCTATCGATTGCTTTAGGCAATATGGACATTTTAACAATGTTAATTCTTCCCATCCATGATCATAACATATGCTTTCATTTATTTGTATCTCACTTTCTTTTCTCAATGTCTTCTAATTTTCTGAGTACAGGTCTTTACCTCCTGGATTAGATTTATTCCTAGTTATTTTTTGGTGCTATAGGAAAAAAGGTTGATTTTTTAAAATTTCACTTTCTGGTAGTTTATAACAATTCAGCTGATTTATTAATATTAATTTTGTATTTTGCTAGACCGCTTTCTTACCTTGTTACAAGAATAAACTCAAATGGATTGAAAACTTAAATGTAAAATCCAAAACCATAAAAGTCCTAGAAGAAAACAGAGGCAGTAAATTCTCTGACATAGTTTTCAGTAATTTTTTTTGGATATGTCTCCTCAGGCAAGGGAAACAAAAGAAAAAATAAACAAATGATATCACATCAAACTAAAAAGTTTTTCAAAGCAAAGGAAAACATCAACGAAATGAAAAGAAAACCCGAATGGGAACAAAATATTTGCCAGTGGTATATCTGATAAGGGATTAATATCTAAAATACATAACTCATACAACATAATGGCAAAAAATTAATTTAAAAATGGACAAAGGACCTGAATATACATTTCTCCAAAGAGGACATACAGATGGTCAGCAGACATATGAAAAGATGCTAAACATCAACAATCATCAGAGAGATGTGAACTAAAAGCACAATGAGAAATCACTTCACACCTATCAGAATGGTTATCATCAATAAATCAACAAACAAGTCTTAGTGAAGATGGGGAGAAAACAGTGCAGTGTTGGTGGATTGCAAATGGTGTGGCCTCTATGGAAAATAGCATGGATGTTACTTGAAAATTAAAACAGAATTGTCTTATAATCCAGCAATTATATTTCTGAATTTTTATCTAAAGAAATCTAAAACACTAATTCAACAAGACATATTCATCCTTATGTTCCCTGAAGCATTATTTACAATAGCCAAGATATGCAACTCAAGTGACCATCAGTAGACAAGTGGACTAAAAATGAAACTGCCTTTTGACCTAGTGATTCTTCAGCTGGGAATATACCCTAAGAATACCAAATCACCAATTCAAAAGAACTTGTGCACCACTATGTCCAGAGCAACACTATGTACTATAACCAAATGCTGGAAACAGCCTAAGTGCCCAGCAGTTGATGAATGGACCAAAAAGCCGTGGTAAATTTGCACTAGAGAATACTATGCAGCAGAAAGAAGGAAGGAGCTTCTACCTTTGCCATAACAAAGATGGATCTGGAGAATAGTATGCTAAGTGAAATAAGCCAGTTGGTGAAAGACAAGTGTCATATGATGTCACCTATAAGAGGAATCCAATGAACAAAATAAACTATCAAACAAAATAGAACCAGAGGCATGGACACATGGAACAGACTAAAAGTGACCAGAAGGGGAAGGGTACGGGAATAATGGTGGAAAGAAGGGGAAGGGACTAGACAGAGATCATGTATGAATGATCCACAGACATGGACAACAGTGTGGGAACTGACTGTGGTAGCAGGGGTGATAGGTGGAGGAGGACAAAGTGGGAAAAATTGGGACAACTAATAGAATAACAATAAAAATGATTTAATAAAAAATAAAAATAGAGAAATCGATGAGTAGATAAAGATGTAGTACATATATAAAACTGAATATTACCTTGCCATAAAAAGAATGAAATCTTACTATTTCTGACATGGATAGATCTAGAGGATATATTGAGTAAAATAAGTCAGAGAAAGACAAGTACCATATGAGTTCATTTATATGTAGAATCTAAAAATAAATAATTAAATGAGAAAAACTATAAGACACAGAGAACAAACTAATAGTTGCCAGATGGGAAGAGGGTTAGAGGGCTGGGTAAAAAAGTGTGAAGGGGTGAAAAAATACAAAGTAGCAGTTACAAAATAGTCACTGAGATATAAAGTACAACATAGAGAATATAGTCAATAATATTGTAACAATTATGTATGGTGCTACACAGGTATTAGCATTATGAGAGGGAACTACCACATAAGTTATATACATACCTAACAACTACACTGTACACCTAAAACCAATACAATAAGTGTCAACTGTAATTAAAAAATTGAAAATGAATTGATTCTCTATCAACAGAGAGTTACAAGATTTGGTGGTAAGGCTGCATTAAAGAATCATGTGTTTCCCTGGATTGAATTTTGTTTTTACCATCACTCTTCTAAACCTTCTATTAATGTTATAGGTTACCTTCAGAGGAATGATCACAAGGTGCTCACAGGATAGGAGGCTGATAAGGAATAATAAGCATAATGGGCTAAATAATGCCTATTTGAAGTGATGGTTGAACAGCTGTGTGCCTAGTTTAAACTCACAGTTTAAAAGAACATCCCAAAAGTCAAGTACATATTGAGTTCTAAAACTTAAGTGAGAGTATAGTTGGTGTACATTATGTGTCAGAAACACAGTCAAAACTACATTTTCCATTTATCATCACTTTCTCCTTTGGAGAGCGACAAGAATAACAGACCCTCACATTCCACAAGAAATAAAAGCTTTAAAAATTTTCACCTTCAATTTTGCTGAAGCTATTTCATTGGTGAGTCCTGTATGTTTATAATTTAGTAAGTAAGTTGTTACATTAAGCAACTGAATTTTACTGCAGTTGTATATGCTTTCTATAAAGTAATGCATGTGCTATTCTGTGTTCACACATGTAGGTATATCTGAAGATTTTTTAAAGATTTTGTTTATTTTCAGAGAGTCGGGACATGAGAGAGAAAGAGGAGAGGAACATCAATGTGTGGTTGCTTCTTGCATGCCCTCTCCTGGGGAACAGGCTGGCAACCCAGGCATGTGCTCTGACTGGGAATTGAATCAGTGATCATTTGGTTTGCAGGCTGGCGCTCAATGCACTGAGCCACACCAGCTAGGGCTGAAGATATTTTTTAAAATTAAATTTATTAATCCCAGGTTACAACTAACTCTGGCTGTCTCAGATTTGAAAATTAGCCCATGATTTTTATTCTTCTCTGTGTGGAACCTCGGTAGGTACTCATGGCTGGCCTTTGCCTTCTTCATTTCTACAATGAACTCACTGTATGTGAACAGTTGTGTGCCTAGTTTAAACTCACAGTTTAAACACTTGTCTAAACAAGTCTGGGAATTTTCTAATCCCTATTGTCATTGCCTTATAAAGGGGAAATTTATTGATTTGTGAAAAACGTTTAAGACTTTAAGATTATTTGACTTTGAGTAAAAATTAAGAACTTGCCAAATAGCTGCCAGTACATAAAGAGCTGATGCTAAAAAATAGTAAAAATAATTTGTATCTGCCACCCACCAACCTTTTCCTGCTTAAAGACAGTCCAAAGTGTCATTGAAATATGCATGGAAAGTGCATGGTGAACAAAGGACTTTGGGATCCCTGATGGTAGAAGGACCAAGAAGGGAAATATTCATGTTTATGGAGCATTACCCGAAAGAGTAACAGATTTGCCTCTTCAGAGCAGCTACTTCCAAGACAGAAACCTGAGAGTGAGTATGAAGAGAACCATTAAGAAAATTTTTCTTTGCCTTTACCTGGGCTCCCTGAGAACACTTCTGAATCTTTTCTGGGATAGTTTCAGAGGAAACATTCTTAAAACCTTACTTCTGATAATGCCCCATTTGAGATTCTGTCTTTGGGATTCCTGCTCAATATAGTAACCCATTCCTGAAAGCCTCTCCCAGCAGTGACATCATTTATAGATTGTTGAATTTTTGCACACTGAACCCTGTATGACCTCCCACAGCTGTACAGGACTTTATAAGATTGGCATCCATAAAGAAAACAATGTATTTCCCTGAGTTCTTATAGTTTGATACTATAGAAAATTATGGCATGATTCACCCAAAATAATGTTTGCAACAATAAAGAATAAATATTAAGGCCTTATTTCTGTTTTGTCTTTTTTTCAAATGTAGTTTACACCATCTTAACAGAACCAGAAAAAAGTTCTACCATGCATTTACTTTCAAAGAGAATGTGAGTGATCATCACTAAACATGAATCCTGCCTAAAAAGAGAGGCTCAAGCCACACCTTGGGCTTAGTCACCACAGAGCCATTAATCTTTCTAACTCAGCACCTGCCAGGAGGTCACCATTGTAACATGGGGCACACACATCTCATTTAGGAATAGAACATTACCCCACAAAGACATCTCATATCTTCCCAATAAAGGTTTGTTGGCATCAAAATGTCCTCCACTGGAAGCCTGTTCTTATCCCAGGATAATCTTTGCTATACCCCACAGAATACCCCATTCTCATGTCCTTTCTCTCCATGGGCCTTCCATCTATCCTGAGGCAGACTGCCAGTTGACACAGACATGGATTTGGGCATATACAGATGGGAGTGGTTGGTACGCCTCAAAAGTGATCACAGCATTCCCAATGTACAGTGCGTACTTTCATATTTTGTTGACAAAGAGAAGCAGCTCATTATCCTTGGACTTGGTGCTGTAGGAGAAGAGGCTATGGGGCAGGTGAGGTCTGTGAAGGCTTCCAGGTACAGTGTGAAGTTCTTCAGTGGCTTCCTCATCCTGGTGATCAGGAACTCAAGAGCTGCAACTGATTCTTCAGAGAAATAAACACTATTTTTCTCAGGTCTGTAGAGGGAAAAAAATGTGACAAAAATCCTGTCAGTTCTCTTGCTTGATTCACTCTTACTGTGGACAATAGACTACCTTCTGACAGTATATATAGCACATTGGAGTTTATGAGATATTTGTAAGTGCATTTATTTCAGTGATTATCTAAACAAAATGTGAGCATTAGATGAATTAAAGATGCCCTATATTAATGCCCACCTCCACCTTCTTTTCAGATTTGATCCATATAGATCAGTAAACACCAATATAGGAAATGAAATATGGGTGACTCATTGAGTGTAATACATATAGTATGTAATGTGTCATAGGCTCCCACTACTAATTATATTCAGAGATGTCTCCCATTAACACTTTGGCTGGGGGTAGCTATATTTATAATGGCTCTTCCTAAACCATGGTGTGGCTATAATGGGCCAATCCAATGCGCATAGTGCAAAGTCTGAGGAATAGAACAATGTGCAAACCACATGGCCTTTTATAGTGTTCTCATTTTTTCTTCATTCCCTTTTTGCCCCTCATGTGTGCCAGTTCAGAATCAACTTCTCCCTGCTTGTTCATCCATGGCTGAAACATCAAGGTCATGGAATTACTTATAATTGACTAACTTACTTTAAAACCTCCTTGTTTTAACCCATGAGAGAAGAAGGCTTAATCATGATCAAATTAACGTTTTTTCTTCATTAAGAGAGCAAATTTAGCAAATATTATGGTATGTAAATAAATCAGAGAATAATGACTAACTGAATCTAGGAAGACATAGTCTAGAAGTACTATGAATATTAATTGACCATAGAGACTTGGGCTTATTTCTGGGCTCTCTATTCTGTTCCATTGATCTATGTGTCTGTTCTTATGCCAGTACCAGACTGTTTTGATTACAGTGCCCTTGTAACATAGTTTGATGTCAGGTATGGTGATCCCACCTACTTTGTTCTTCTTTCTCAAAATTGCTGCAGCTATTTGGGGCTGTTTATGGTTCCATAAAAGTTTTTGAAATGTTTGTTCTATATCTGTGAAATATGTCATTGATATTTTAATAGGGATTGCATTGAATCTATAAATTGCTTTGGGTAGTATAGACATTTTGATGATGCTTATTCTTCCAATCCATGAACATGGTATATATTTTCATTTATTTGTGTCTTCCTTAATTTCTTTCTTAAGTATTGTGTAGTTTTCTGAGTGCAGGTCTTTTACCTCCTTAGGTTTATTTTGAGGTATTTTATTTTTCTTGTTGCTATAGTGAATGGGATTTTTTCCTGATTTTCATTTCTGATATTTTGTTGTTGGTATACAAAAAATGCCTTTGAATTCTGAATGTTGACTTCGTATACTGCTGTTTTGCCAAACTCACTTATTAGGTCAAGATGAGAGAATTTTCTGATCTGTGCCATCCCACAGTATTCATCTCGGCTGCAGCTGTTCATTAACAGAATCTACCATGAATCTGTGGGGATAATAGAGAACATGGCTAACCCTCTAGTGGGGAGAGCCCTGTTCCTTTGTCCCAGTGGGGTTTTATTGAGAAAGTAGACACAGTTTGTGGATTCACAGTCTGGCAGAAGGGATCAAAGGGAACAGGTAACTTACAAAGATGCTAACAGAGTCCCTGTTGTCATTCCAGGCAAAGATTGGAGTTTTATCATATGAAAGGACTACAGGTTCCAAAGGTTTCCTGTCTGTTTCTTTATATTCCAAGTTAATAACATCATCCAGCAAACAGATCTCACAGGATCTTGCATATTCTATGTCCCAGGCCTGATTACCCTGGGGGTCCACCGTCTCCAGTCTGAGCTGCCCCTTTGACTGTTTGCTTGGCCCTGAGAAGGGCAGGAGACAAAGGTAGCCAGGAGACTTGGATTTCTCACATCTAAGTACAAAGACTCAGGCTAAGAGGGGGCAGGGGTTGATGTCGATCACCCCTTCCTTTCCACAGCCCTATCATTTCCACACCCTCGTCTCATTCCAGAGGCCTTTATGTGGTTAGCACCTGTCTTAGGTTGCCCCTTCATTAAGGAATCTTACCCATCATTGGTTAACTGATCAAGCATTTAAAGGCCAGGCACAGAACAGGTAGCATTCATGCCAGGGGAATAAGTTTTTGTCTCCTTAGTGGCTCCTGGTCCGGAGGTCTCTCACTCAGCCTAAGTCACAGGGGGTTACAGCTTCCTGAGACCAGGCAGGGTGGTCTTCAACACGGTCAAGTAGTTTTCTGGTGGAACCTATGGAGTTTTCTATATACACTACCATGTCATCTGCAAACAATGACAGTTTTTACTTCTTCCTTTCCAATTTTGATACCTTTTATTTCTTCTTGTCTGATTGCTGTGGCTAGGACTTCCAATACTATGTTGAATAGAAGTGGCAAAAGAGTACATCTTGTGTGGTTCTTAATCGTAGTGGGAAAGCTTTTAGTTTTTGCCCATTGAGTATCATGTTGGCTGTAGGTCTCTCTTATATGGCCTTTATTATGTTAAGGAATCTTCCCTCTATTCCCACTTTGCTGAATGCTTTTATCATAAATGGGTGCTGTACCTTATTAAATGCTTTCAGCCTGTGTGGAAAACAATATGGAATTTCCTCAAGAAACTAAAAATGGAATTGCCTTTTGACCCAGCAATTCCACTGCTGGCTTTATACCCTGAAGATCCTGAAACACTAATTCAAAAGAACCTGTGCATTCCAATGTTCATAGCAGCACAGTTTACAATAGCCAAGTGTTGAAAACAGCCTAGGTGCCCATCGGTAAATAAGTAGATCAATAAACTATGGTACATTTACACAATGGAATACTATGCAGCAGAAAGAAGGAAGAAGTTCCTACCCTTCACAACAACATGGATGGAACTGGAAAGTATTGTGCTAAATGAAGTAAGCCAAGTGGTGAAGGACAGATACCATATGACCTCACCTATAAGTGGAACCCAATTAACAAAACAAACTGGTAAGTAAATTATAGCCAGAGACATTGAAGTCAACAACAAACTGACAGTAACCAGAGGGGACAGAAGGGGGAAATAACATGGGAAAGAAGGGAAAGGGACATAAATGAACATGAATAAGGGACCCATGGGTGGAGCCAAGGAGGGGTGTGATTGAGGGTGGGAGGTGGGTGTGGATAGGGCGGGGGAAGGTGATGGGAAAATTGAGACAACTGTATTTGAACATCAATAAAAAAAGGAGTACTATGAAATCCTGAATTGAGTTAGTTTTGTTTTATAGAAAGAAATGGAAAAACAATATGAATTCTTGTTACTTGAGGGAGAGAGAGAGATAACTTCAGCCAGTACAACAGGTATTAGGAGGATGGATAAGTAAACCATAAATTTATACCCTGTGATCTGCTTATCTCCCATGTGTGATTTTTGACCTTGTCGGTATACAAACCTGGAGCAAAATAGCAAAACAGGATGATCATCCAGACAGTGGTGCTTTGAATAACTTATTACTGATTGTCATATGATAGAGAAGTGTGTTGTCAAACTTGAAAAGATGAGCTTGTACTTAGTGACAATAATAAAAAGAAAGAAGGATGTACCAGAATATTAAAACTTTTTACTGCTAATAA
Source organism: Tonatia bakeri (assembly GCA_004024845.1). NCBI lineage: Eukaryota > Metazoa > Chordata > Mammalia > Chiroptera > Phyllostomidae > Tonatia > Tonatia bakeri. The sequence continues at coordinate 36,292 of PVIA01011230.1, forward strand.
AAACTAACTTTCTATAACATTTATAAGTCACAAAGTACATTTTGCCTTTAACTAATCTCATTCAGTTTTCATAACAACTTTTTCAAGATTTATGTAATTTTTATCCTTATTTCATAGTTGAAGAAACTGAGGATCAGAGTTCACCAACTTTCCAAAGGTAATTTAGTTTGTTTGGGAGAAACTGGCTCTCTGATTTAAATTCCAAGATTCTTTTAGGGTTTCATATTCCCCCACCATGTGACAAAAACTAAAGGGTTGAGAAGGACCAGAGAGTGAACAACTCAACCTCTGTAATAACTTCTCTTTTTGGTGCTCTCATATAGTAAGCAAAACCAAATCTTTTACTTTTTCTAGCCCTGGGGCTTCCTTAAGCCAGGAATTTCCTTACTCATCAGCATCTGAAGTGATATTTTAAAACATGTTCAAAAATAATTCTTCTCTCCTTGACTGTGGGCAAATGGATTCTAATTAGTAGAATACAGCCGAACTGAAGTATGTGATTTCTAAGAGTTGATTATGAGAAGACTGTGACTTTTCTGCTGGATCCTTTCTCTCTCTATGTTGGATCACTCACTATCGGAAAGCCCATCTGCCATGTTCTGGACTGCTCTATGGAAAGGCCCACATGGCAAAGATCTCAGGGAAACCTCTAACCAATAGCCTTGGGAAAGTGAGCTCAACTCAACAGCCTGTAAAGAATGAAATCTGGATGATTACTGTGTGAGTTAACTTGGAAACAGATTATTCCTGACTTGAACCTTTTGGATGTGACCTGGACTCAAAATTGTCTAGCTCAGCTCCTCTCTGATTTCTGAGCCACAGGAGATATGAAATAATAAATGTTTGCTGTTTTAAGTTGCTAGGTTTTGAGGTGATTTGTCATACAGCAATAGATAACATATGCTATCCTTCATTCACATCTTCCTCAAACAGCAGCAGCAATAATGACAGCAAAAGGTCTGTACTCTGGTTCTCCTGGGACTTGGAAAAAACTTCCTAACAAGGCTCAGTGACCATCTGCCTGTGTCATACCTCCTGAGAGAATGGTGAGAAGCAGCACACCCAGAAGAAGCTTTTCCATCATGCTCCCTTTGAGTCTTTAAGAGTAGTGGAAGGGATAGCTACAGTCACAGCAATGGAGAGATTCTCATTGTTTGGTGTCTTATATTGTACTTTTAGTAGCACAGCCTTTAACTGAACCAGCATATGGTTTAGAAACAAGTTTGTTTATTTTTTGTTCTATTGTTTCGATTGTAGGGTCTTTCCTCTCTGTTTTAGCCATTCAATTTCCCACTGAACTATCCTGTTCATGCCCCTTCCACAAAAGGTCCTTGTCCTCATAAAAGGTCATTTAAATTTTTTTACATCAGTTTTATGTATTTATGTATGTATTTACTTATATTAAATTTGTTGGGGTGACATTGGTTAATAAGATTATATAACTTTCAAGTGCACATTTCTGTAATACAAGATCTGTATATTGCATTGTGTTGCCCACCACCTAAAGTCAAATCATCTTCTGTCACCACATATTTGACCCCCTTTACCACTCCCTCACCCTCTTTTTTTCTCTCTGGTAATCACCATATTGTTGTCTGTGTCTATGAGTTTTTATTTGTCTGTTTTTCTTGTTGGTTCATTGTTATTTTTAGTTTTATTTCCCACATATTCATGAAATCACATGGTTAAATTTTTCTGTCTGACATTTTGCTTAGCATGATATTTTCAAGGCCCATGTATGTTGTCACAAGTAGCAGTATTTAATCCTTTCTTATGACTGAGTAATATTCTAGTGTGTGTGTGTGTATAATCTTCTTTATTCAATCATCTATCAAAAGGCACTTCAGTTGTTTCTAGGTCTTGAACACGTATTACCTAATGTGAGTAAGGAAATTGTTGATTGTTAGTTCTATAAGATGAGCATATTTGTGGAACTAGCTGCTTCAGTTACCATTTTTCTCTATGTTTAGAGGCTAGGGTGTCTCCAGTAGACTAAGCACATTCACTGATTCAGATGGCTGTGGACTTCAAAATAGTGGGAGATGGAGACTCCATGGTCCAAGGCAGAGTGGAGATATAGCTCTTGTGTTCTTGAGGATGAAGTTGAAGGGCTGTCTGTAAAGGAGCTCCTGGATATTGGGTTAAACTAAAGCCCTCCACCTGGAAACAAGACATCAACTAAGAAATTAGGAGCTCAGTGAATATGTCTGTGAAGATGGATAGTTGAGCACATCTCAAGAGGGCATAAAAAGGTGCTTGGACACTGGGAACAAGCTGGTTATGTTATCACCTAAATTTATGATTTAAAATTCTGACTATTTATAAACATTTTATCCTGTTATTTGTTTCTCTGTCTCTAATCAAAACTTTGTGTAAGTTGCAGTATCATTCTTCCATTTTTATTTATTACACATTAGAAGAATCTAAAATCCAAGAACATAGGGGTCGTATAAATTTTTCCTCCACAGCTTACTCTCCAGCATCTATCACTGTGATTAATTTATAGCAAGAGACCAAAAACTATTTATAGAATGAACTAATATGGGTCTTTCCAGGTTGATGAGAACTAAAAAAGTTGTGTGAGTTAAAGTCTCTCAGTTGCAAACAAGAGCCACCGTAGTTAGTTGTATTAATCTCTCTTTACTTAATTATGCTGTGCCACAAACCACCCAAAAACTCAGTTTTTAGATATTTTTTAATTTTACAGATTGATTTGAGACAGAGAGAGAGAGAGGGAAATGTTCATGTGCTGTTCTATTTATTTGAGCACTCATTGGTTGCTTCTTGTATGTGCCCTGACCTGAGTTTAAACTCATGACCTTGGTGTATAGGAACAATACCCTAACCAATTAAACTACCTTGCCAGGACCTCAAAACACAGTTTTAAACAGTTATCCTCTAGTGAGGACATGCTTATTGATTTTAGAGAGAGGTGAAGGAAAAGGGAGGGAGAGAAACATTTTATGGCTGCCACATGTCTGACCAGAGACCGAACCCACAACCTAGGGATATGCCCTGATCAGGAATCAAACCCATGACCTTTTGGTATATGGGCCAATACTCTAACCAACTTAGCTACACTGGCCAGGGCCAAAGCTCAGTTTTTAAAACAGTAAATACATATTTAGTCCATAAGTCTGTGGGTTGGAGATTTGGGCTTAGTGATTCTTCTGGTTTCAGAGGGTCTTAGACAGCAAGTCAATTAGCTTTTGGACAATAATATCATGAGTCAGAAATTAAGTAATAGGAATTAAAACATTTTGAGATCCTTATCTTGCTTGTGTAATTTTTAATTGGTCTAAATCAATGTTGATTTTTTTAAATTTTAAAACTCTGTAGTAATATAACATTAAAAATTTTCTAAGGAATATTTTAAATGATTTTTTCACAGTGTCTTGCATAATGTAAAATAAATATTTTCCATAAAACATCTCACTTTAGATTGATATATTACAACTAAAATTTACATTGTAAGTTAATTTTATTAAATTATTTAATAATATACATGATACATATCTCAAAAGACAAATTTGACTTATCCACATTTAATAAGTACTCCACATTATTTAATTAAAATAATTATGAAAGAATATAATTTATGGGCAGATTCAAATGTCATTTTAAAAAATCACAATTTAGTCAGATAAAAATATATGCATTAAAATGAAGATTGAAGTTTATTTTTTTGCTGCATCAAAAATATACAAAAATATTATTGATGATTTGATTTGTGTTTCTGATGTTTAGAGCCTAAAAAAACCCACATACATACAAACACATTTTATAAATAACATTTATGCTTAGTTTCCAAGTATTTATTTTTTCAGAGTTTAACTAGGTGCTAAAGATAACTTGTGCTGTAGAGTATTTATTAGATTGAGATTTCTTGGACAATCGATATAAATAAATTTCAATAATAGAAAACATGTAAATTTAAAATAATATCCTATATTTATAAATATATTAATGTATAAACATGTAAAGAAGTAATATGCTTATACTCAGTAGAGTGTTGATTTCTGAGGAAAGAGGAAGTAAAAAAAGGGAAAGGATAGGTGTAGGTTTCTGAATGTATCCATCAATGTTATTTCTTTAAAAAGAGAAATATAGATTCATTTGGAGTTCTGGCTGAGATGGAGGCATAGGTAGAAACCCTTTGCTTCCTTGCACAACCGAAAGAAGGATAATGTCCAACTTAAAATTAATAAACAACCAGAATCACCAGAAAAATCAAATTTCGTGGAAGTCTGACAACCAAGGAATTAAAGAAAAAATCAACCAGAACAACCAGATCAATAAGATGGCAAACTGTGAGGCCTGGCTCAGAAAAACTGAGGTGAGGCAGTGGACCAGGCAGGCAGGGCTGGCTTAAAGGGAAACTGAGACTCAGAGTTAACTGTGGACTATGGCAGTTGCTGCAGTGGAAGAAACTCCCAGTCTCACATGAGAGTCCACTGGAAAGTGGGCTAGAGACAAGCAGATGAGCTGCACTGTTCCCTCTCTGGGTCCTCCCCCACAGGCAGCACTGCAGCACATCAAAAAGGGTTGCCCTGCCTGGGTGAATACCTAAGGTCATGCTCCCTTACAACTTATCATGTGCACCAAGACAAAGAAATATGGCCCAAATGAAAGAACAGAGAAAAACCTCAGAAAGAGAACTAAGAGATGAGGAGATAGCCAACCTATCTGATGGAGAATGTAAAGTCCTGGTAATCAAAATGCTCACAGATCTGATTGAGCTTGGTCCAAAAATGAAAAAACAAATGATAGATACCTGAAATGAAATAAGCAAAATAGTCAGGGAACCAACAGTAATAGAAAGGAAACCAGGACTCAAAGCAATTATTTGGAACAAAAGGAAAATATAAGCACCCAACTGGAACAGAATGAGGCAACAAGAATTCAAAAAGTGAAGAGAATCTTACAAACCTCTGGGACAACCTGAAACATTCCAATATTCAATTATAGGGGTGCCAGGAGAAGAACAGCAGCAAGAAATTGAAAACTTATTTGAAAACATAATGAAGGAAAACTTCCCCAATCTGGTGAGGAAATAGACTTCCAGGAGTCCAGGAAGCCCAGAGAGTCCCAAAGAAGTTGGACCCAAAGAGGAACACACCAAGGCACATCATCATTAAGTTACGCAAGATCAAAGATAAAGAGAGAATCCTAAAAGAAGCAAGAGGAGAGAGTTGCCTCCAAAGAGTGCCCATAAGACTATCAGCTGATTTCTCAAAAGAAACCTTACAGGCAAGAAGGGGCTGGAAAGAAGTATTGGAAGTCATGAAAAGCAAGGACCTATGTCCAAGATTATTCTATCCAGAAAAGCTTTCATTTAGAGTGGAAGGGCAGATAAAGTGCTTCCCAAATAAGGTCAAGTTAAGGGAGTTCACCATTACCAAGCCATTATTACATTAAATGTTAAAAGGACTTACCTAAGAAAAGGAAAATCAAAAACATGAACAGTATAATGACAACAAACTCACAACTATCAACACTTGAACCTAAAAGACAAGAAAAACAATGAAAACTAAAACTAAGCAAACAACTGGAACAGGAATAGAATCAGAGAAATGGACATCACATCAAGGGGTTTCAGTGGGGAGGGGAAAGGGAGGAATAGGGGGAAATGTACAGGGAAGAAGAAGCATAATTAATAGACATAAAAATAGACAGGGAGAGATAAAAATGGTATAGGAAACAGAGGACTTGAAGAACTTATATGTACAACCCATGGACATGAACTAAGGGAGGGGGGATGCTGGAGGGTTGGGGGGCAGGGCAGAGGGGGGATAAAGGGGAAAATTGGGAAAATTGTAATAGCATAATCAATAAAAATACTTGAAAAACTATTCACTTGGTACAAAGAGAGAGAGAAAATGATTATGACAATGGGTATGGCAAATGCATGGTAATTGATGTATAATTTTATAACTTTTATCTACTATTTTATAAATCTAAAATTTTTACAATTACTATTTTGAAAGATACTCTTCAAGTGAATTCTGAGTGGTCATTTTTTTTTCTCCCATTAACATGTTACATTTCAACAAAAATGTTCATTATGATCCATAATTTTAACCAATGACTTATTTACATCTATAAAGAAAACAAATGCATGACTAAGGGAAAAAAAAAACATGTAAAATGGTGTAACGGTCAAAACCACCAACTTATTTTGCAGTGATAAACTCTTGGAATTGTTGAGTCATGAGCAGACACTTCTGATTTCCACTAACTATCAGACCTGCTCAATTTATTTCTACTGTAGGTTCTATTTTAAAAGAACATGGTCAAGAAATGGAGGACTTCCCCCCCACACACACCTGGCTCCCATTTCAAACCAATAGTTGGCCTACATGGCATATGATTTCAGTTTTCTGATGAGATACCAGTCCTTCATATTTTCACATTGTCCCAAGATATGAACACAGAGAGTAAATGTTGAAGAGGCTGTACCCTCATGAAGACATAGAGTCTGTTTCCTTGTCTGACATGTTCAAGCTTCCTCAGGTAAAAATAAAAAATGGGAAGTTACAGGAGATAGGGCAGTCACAACAGATGAAAGAAGAGATCTAGGGGTAAAAAAAAGCACTTTTCTTTATATTTATGTATATTTATCATCTAAATTTGACTTCTGCTAGCTAGGAAAAAGATTTTGTGAAAGAAGAGGGTAGGAAGCCTGGTAGTGAGTCCCCCATCCCCTGCCCCCCTGTAAGGACCTTAAGTATATTTTCAGCTCTCAGTATTCACATAGAAGGAGGCATTAAGTCAGGTAGGCACAGAGTCCAATTGGGTAAAATATTCAAACCTAAAAAAAACAACCCAACAGAGAGTGATAGGGGTATTTTTTAAAGGGGGGAAAGAGTTGGAGTGGAGAAAGGAAAAAGTGGTGGAAAAATTGGAGAAATAATTTTTCAAGCATGAAGGCCAGAGAAAGGAGAGTTGTCTTGATAACTAGATGGCAACACTGTTACCTCTAGTTCAAAAGAATAAGAATTGGTCTGAGGCCTTGTTGATTCACATACTGGCCTATGTATACAGAAGGCAAGGGGAGACTGAAGACATAGGTAGACCACTCCAGATTGTTAGGTGGCAGGCTTAATAAACAACTTATATGTGAGGTTTGTCTTGGGTGGATCTGCAAGACAAATGGATCTCTGCTCTGTCCACCAGAATCTTAAAAGTTTAGAGGCCTTAAACTGGGTTCAGTCATCTGTACTGCCCAGATGGTCTCAATGACACTTCATCCTCTCAAGTCTATGTTCTTGGAGTGGCTACCATTGTGGGAATGGTAAGCAGAACACGTGTTCCAAGGACAGGAGAGGAGACAAGGAGCTTCCCATTGTCCAGGTCCAGCTCATGGGTTCCCTCAACTACTTTCCTCTAATATTCCACCTCTCATGACTGGCTCTTACAATTTCACATGGACCCTCTTTCATAATATGCCATGAGTTGTCAGCAAGAGGTTTCACTACCAGGAAAGTGGCTGGTTTGGCTGCTACCTGGCTACACTGTGGCAGGTACCACAGCAACAATATAGGTGCTTGCAAGAGAAAACACAGATTAAGACAATAATTCCCAAATAAGTAACATTTTTTTCCCCACCAAGAGCCCCATGATTCAAACTACTGTTTTAAGTCTTCTGGGTCAGGGATCATTTCACTCAGAGTGTCTTCATTTAATTTAGTAAACGTAACACACTAGCAGACTCATTAAGTATGAACACATAACACTCTGAATAATGGCACAGGTTCCTCCTTGTAAAGTGATAATGTCCATTATATAAAGTGCCAGCTTTATTATTGAGTGCCAGCCTGCAAACCAAACTGTTGTCAGTTGTATTCCCAGTCAGGGCACATCTCTGGGTTGTGAGCCATGGCCCCAGTAGGGGCCACATGAGAGGCAACCACACATTGATGTTTCTCTCCTCTTTTTCCCTTCCTTCCCCTCTATAAAAAAAATAAATGAAATATTTTTTAAAAAGAGACTATTTTGGAGGGTAATTTGGAAGGTGTTTTGGAGGACAGCTTTTCTTATTAGAGACATTTCAGTGTTCAGTAAGAACTGGATTTTCTGGCTGTAATTTAAGGCTTGCTGGGTAAATTTAGTAAAGAGCTTCTATGTATGCTATGAGGGGGACCCAAAAAATGAAATTTATAAAAATCGTGTATTTATTCTTACATGTTTAAACTTCAGTCACCTTCAAAGTACTCTCCATTTGATGCAATACACATATCAAGATGTTTTTTCCACTGTTCAAAAACAGATTTTGAACTCTTCAACTCTGATGCTTTTTAATGCTTGTGTCATTTTTTGTTTCAGCTCTTCCATATTGGGAAAATATTTCCCTATAAGGACTTTTTCATTGGCAGGGGGTGGGAAACAGTTGCTTGGGGAGAGATCAGGTGAATAGGGAAGGTAAGGCACAAGGGTCTTGCTGGTTTTTGGTCAAAAATTGCTGAACACTCAGTGCAGTGTGGGCAGGTGTGCTCATAAATCACCCATTATGAAATGGGGAAATAACTTGAGTCTTCAAAAAATATTCACCAAAGACAAAAACAGCCTCTCACAACAATGCCAGATGGTACATTGATATGGATGGGTTTCTAGAACACCCACAGAGGGGGAAGGCAGTGCTACATGGGTCCCTCCTTGTATTTCAGTTTCTCTTAATATCACCTCTTTCTTGAAGTTATTTTTGAAGACTTCATCTCAAATTGAGCTCTTTATCTGAGTCTAAATTCCTTTTTATGTCTTTTTCCTTTTAATTTGCACTTAATTGACTATACTTAATATTTGAGTTTGTATGAGTGAAATTCCTCTTCAACTATAAGCATTCATGGGAAGGACAATCTTTTATACAACTATTATACTCCTAGATAGGCTGTCATTAATATATATTAGGCATATAGCAAATATTGAATTAAAGTTTAGAGTAGTCCAGGGGTTGGATTACTCCTCTTTGTTTTTGGTGATATATAAGGCTATATCTCAGATTTTCAGAAGAGAGATATGCTCAGGTCACCACAGTTAATAGAGGCTTATCATAACAATAAATACAAAGGTAAGAAGAAGAAGAAAAAAACAGCTGAAGAGCCAGAACCCATAAGTGGCTGGCACATTATTTTCTACTAGTGAGCATGTATACTGTGTGGCCATGGCATTGAAAATGGCTGAGGAAGTAGAGTAACAAATCAACATCAAGGTTTTTATTAAGCTTGAATATTCTTCCAAGCAAACTATTCAGATGATTCCGAAGGCCACAGCTATGGCCAATTGGTAACTGGCAGCTTCATCATGACAACCTTCCCCCTTATGTATCATTTCTCATGCAGTGTTTTGCTAAAACATCACATCACCCAGATGACTCAGCTCCACTACAGCCCAGATTTGCCGCTCTTCAACGTCTGGCTTTTCCCAAAACTAAAATCACCTTTGAAAAGAAAAAGATATCAGGACGGAGGGAAGATGGCGGCTTGAGAGGTGGAGTCTTAATCTCCCTCTCTGGTGCGCAGGGGAGAATTTGGCCAATCTGAGGAGAATCAGACTAGGAGACCACGGATATCGCAACATTTATGAAAATAGGGCATCATAAGTTATCCAGATATTGAATGAACTGACGGTGGGAGGCCAGAGGGGACCCAGCTGGACACG
>PVIA01011231.1:0-32987 GCA_004024845.1 Tonatia bakeri
AAGGCAAGGGAAAACCTGCTAGGGTGATGAAACTTTTCAAATCTGGTTTGGTGGTGGTTGTATTGTATATGCATGTGTAAACATTTATATAGGACACAGCTACATTTTTGAGTTGATATTTTTAGGATAGTTTTAGGATAGGTTTATTTTTAGGATAGTTTTAGATGTTCTGGGAAATTGAATGGATTCTAAAGAGAACTCATACCCCTCTAACCTGCAGTTTCCCCTATTCATTGGTGTCATGCATTAATTAGATATACTTATTACAATTAATGGACAACTTTTGAAACACTATCATTAACATGAGACCATACGTACATTAAGGTTCATTCTGTGTTGTATGGCTCTATGAGTTTTGACAAATGCATAATGTCTTTAATCCACCATTGCAGTATCACAAAGAATAGTTTCATCTTGCAAACATTCTGTACCTCATGTAGTCATCTCTTCCCTCTTCCCCTGGAATTCCTGTCAATCAATTATCTCTCTCTCTCTTTTTTTTTTTTTTTACCATTTCTATAGTTTAGTCTTTTCCAGAATGAACTATAGTTGGACTCATATAGGATGTATGGTTTTTACACACTGACATCTTTTACTTAATAATATGCACTCAATTACCTCCATATTTTTTCATGGCTAGATGGCTTAGTTATTTTTATCTAATATCCCACAGATTATTAATTTACCTATTTAGTATTTTATTATTTCCAGTCTTTGGTGGCTAAAATAAAACTGTCAGAAACATTTATGTATAGAGTTTTGTGTGTACCTAACTTTTCACTCAATTGGTTAAATACCTGAGAGCGTGATTGCTCGATTGTATGCCAAGACTATATTGAGCCTTATGTGAAATTTCCAAACTGTCTTCCAGAATGGCTGGACTATTCTGCACTCTTAATAGCAATGAATGAGAGTTTCTGTTGAGCTCTATCCTCACTAGCACTTGGTGGTGTCAGTTTTTGGACTCTGGGTATCTAATAAGGGTATAGTATCATTCTATTGTTGTTTCTTTAATGGTATGATGGTTAGTGTCTTTTCATATGTTCATTTGCCATCTGTATATCCTCCTTAGTGATGTGTGTGTTCAGAAATTTTGCCCATTTTAAGTTGGGTAGTTTTTTTCTTATTTTTGAGTTGTAAGTATTGTTTGTATATTTCAGATATAAATCATTTGTTAGATATGTGGTTTGAAAGTATTTTCTCCCAGTCTGTAGTCTGTCTTTTCACTATCTTAACAATACCTTTTTAAGAGAAAAAAGTTGTTAATTTTAATAAATTCCAACTTAATTTTTGTGCTTTCGGTATGGTACCTAAAAACTCATGGCCAAACTCAAAGTTACTTAGAGTTTTTTCCTGTTATCTTATAGGATTTACATGTTTGCATTTTTCACTTAGGTCTACCATAAATTTTATTAATTTTTGTGAAAAGTGAAAGTCTGTGTCTTCATTCACTTTTGCATGTGGATGGCCAATTATTCTAGCACCATTTATTGAAAAACATTCTTTATTGATTTGCCATCGCTATTTTCTAAAACATCAGTTGACTATATTTTTATGGGCATATTTCTGGGCTTCCTATTCTACTCCACATCTATTTGTCTCTTATTTGGCCAATATCTCACTATCTATTTACTACAGTCTTATGTTAAGTCAAACATAGACTCAGTCTTTCATCTTTGCTCTTCGTCAGTATCGTGTTCACTATTCCGGGGGTTTTGTCTTTCTATATGACCTTTAAAATAGCTCGGCATATATCTACAGGAAAAATAACTTTCTAGGACCTGCATTGAGATTGTTTTGAATCTATAAACCAAGTTAGGAACTTGAACATGAAATATATGTTCATATATAGAGAAATTCTTTAATGTCAATCATCAGAGTTGTATAGTTTTCCTCATATATCCAGAACACATTTTTGTAAGATTTGGACCTAAGTTTTACTTTTTTTTCTGTTAATGAAAATTATGTTGTGTTCTTAATTACAAACTTCAGTTTTCATTGATGATATGCAGGAGAGCAACTGACTTAGGTGTATAACCTTGTATCTTTCAACTTTGCAATAACTACTTACTTCCTGAAGCTTTTCCCTATTGATTCTTTGTAATTTTCTACAGAGTCAGTTATGTCATCTGTGAACAAAATTGGTTTTATTCTTTCCCAATCTTTTATTTCCTTTTTAAAACTGCTTTATCTGTGATGCCCAATACAATGTTGAACAGGAGCTGTGAGAGGGGACATCTTTGACTTGTTCCTCATCTTAGGTGGAAGAAATCTAGTTTTTCATCATTAATAATGTTAGCTATAGATTTTTGTAGATGTTGTTCATTGGTTTTCTCCTATTTCTAATTTGTTATGCTTGTATCATGAATGGATGTTGCAATTTGTGAAATGCTTACCTATAATGATCATGTAATTTTTCATCTTTACCTTATTGTTGTCAATGATAACTTTGATTTTTGAATGTTAAATTTGCTTCTCATATCTGAAATTAATACCACATGGTTGATGTAAAATTCTTTTTATACACTGTTAAATTTGAATTGCTAATGTTGAAGCTTTTGCATCCATATGCCTGAGAAATACTGATCTGTAATTTTCATTTTGCTTTTATGTCCTCAAAGATATTTTAAAGAATTGCTATCATTTCTTTTATAAATGTCTGATTAGAATTCACCGGTGGAGCCACATGGATCTGGTTCTCTCTGTCTTGGAAGACACAATTGTTTAATTTTGTGTGTTGACTTGACTGGAACATGAGATTCCCATTTGGTCCAACGTTATTGGGTGTGTATATAAAGGTGTTTTTGGATGAAATTAACATTTCAATCAGTAGACTGAGTAAAGCAGATTGCCTCCCCAAATGTGGTACAATCAGCCGAAGGCTTGAACAGAACAAGTTTGATTAACTCTCCTACAAGTACGAGGGAATCCTCCCTTCTGACTGCCTTGAGCTGGGACATCTGTCTTTCCTCCCTTCAGACTGAGACTGAAACCAGAATGTCAGCTCTTCTTGTGTCTTAAGCCTGTTAGCTATCAAATTGAGACTTACTGGCTTTCCCAGTTCTCAGGGCTCTGGGCATGCACTGACACTATGCCACTGGGTCTCCTGAGTCCCCAGCTTGGGAACTGCAGATCCTGGGACTTGTCAGCCTCCACAATCACATAAGTCAATCTCTTACAATAAGGTTCAGTTTCTCTAAAGAACCCTCACTAATATAGAAGGTTATAAACTATTGATTTAATTTCCTTAATAAACATCAGTTTGTTTTGATTATTTCTCCTTTATGTGACGTAATAGTTTGTTTTTCAAGGAATTCATCAATTTTATCTGAGTTATCAATTTTTGGACATATAATTGTTCATAATATTCCTTTATTATCTTTTTCAAGTCTATGGGATCAATAGTAATGATGCCTCTTTCATTTCTACTGTTATTAATTTGTGATTTTTTCTTTTTTCTTAGTCTGGCTAGAGTTTTATCAATTTTATTGAACTTTTCAAAGATCCAGCTTTTTAATTTTAGACATTAATTTTCCCAAAATAATAATTATTTTTTACTTTAAAAAATTTTTTCTTTAAAATTTTGTGCTATCTTTGTTGCTCTTGCTTTTTAAATTGCTTAATGTGTATGTAGTCAGACCTATAAGTCTTTTCTAACTTCTGGGTTTCTTGACTTCCTGAAGAGAGTCTCTCATTCTCCTTACCTTCACAAAGTTATTCAAATCTTTTCTAAACTTTCTGTAGATGTATTGGTTTACCTTGTACATAAATAGTTTAATTATAACCAAAATTTATTTTACATATTATAAAGTATGTATCTCAATTACCCTCCAGGAAAAAGCCTGTACCTGCATTTATTAAACTAACCTTTGCACTTATTCACAGACAAGCTAAGCAATAGAGAAAGAGACTCCAGCATTTAATTTAATTCAGACTTGAGGGGGCAGCTCTACCACCCTCATCACGTAGCATCAGTCTCCAAGTCATCAGTTCTCTAATACCAACAAACAAAGGGAACGTAGGAGCAGGTACCTAGTCCTTATAAGGACAAGGTCCAGAGATGGCACAAACTGGTATCTCACCTCCATTTTCTTTCCCTTTCCCTTTGGCCAGTGTTTAGTCATGTGGCCATGCCTCCACACAAGAAAGTCTGAAAAATGTAATCTTTTGCTGGTCAGTCACGTTCCCTGCCCAAGTACAACTCTATGAACACAGAAAAGGGAGAAAATACTAGGGCACTGCTAGCCATTGATCACAATTGCTTTTTTTCTTCTAAATTAAAATACCCATTAAGTCTTCATGTACGCTAGGGGTTTTTCCAGGGCTTTATTCTCTTCCGCTGATTTTTTGTTCTGTTGTTAGGCCTAAACCTCTCTTTCCTCACAGCGGTTTTACGGCACACATTAACCTTGGATAAGGTGTCCCTGTCCCCTTGTGCTGTTTTTTTTTAGTTCTTCCAAGCCAAAATTTTAGAATTATTTATCAAAATCATTAATATTCAAATTAAAATTATTATTAACTATGTTTCCTAATGTTAGGACATCATCTGGTAATTGAGAAGTCAATTTATTCAATGGGCGTAATAAAGTTCCTCAATGAAAGTACTTCTGAAGTTCTTTAACCTAAACATAATGTGAGGCTTGTTCACTCACATTGTGTGACTCATATCTTCTTCGGGTTTGTGTGCTTAGCTTCACTAGCATGCCACTCTGCTTATTTCCTCCAAGTCCACGACATTGACATTGTTATTCTTACTTTCTTTTCATTCATGCTTGCCTTATCTAGTCTTTCTTGGAAGTCAGACATTACACCAAGAAATGGTTTATTGTGGGGAGGCATTTCTATATTATATTATTGAATTTAGCATTAATTCTTCATGAAAATGTCAGTCCTTTTAAGTTATAAACTTAAGCTTCACCTTTGACCAAGAAATTAGCTCCATTACTTATATTATTATAAATTCTGTTATCTGTTCCTGCTTCTATTTGTTAAACTTCTTATTTCCACAGAAATGTCCCAGTTCTGTTGTTTAAGTATTTCATTTTTCCATTAATTATTTCTAAATGTTCTTTTACTGAGTTTTTCTCACCACTAAAACATTTCAGTAGGAACCACAGTATTTTTCAGAAAAAAAGTTTTTGAATTCAAATTTATATTATTTAGATCATAAGTCTTCTTTAATTTTATGGAAATAATTAGAACTCTGTAAATATCTCAGTGTTCTTCTCCTTCTAAGTACATGGTAGGATTATAGTTTCCTGACTTGCGATGTATCATCTGACTTTGGCCAATAATATGCAAACAACAGTAAAGCATGTCATAACTTGGAAAAATGTTAAGACTTCATATGCAATGTTCCATGTTCTTTTCATCCAGTCTTAATAATAGTTGAGCAGTTCTCTCTTCCTAGTTTCTGTACTCAAGGAGAAATGAAAGTGGGAGTGTTATTGAATTTAGGAAGTTCACTAAAGTGGCTATTTTCCCAGAGTTCTTTTTTTTTAACCTTTAACTTTCCATTGGTCAACACCCAACCACTGAGAGCTGAACAAGTAATAAATGTTTTAGAGTTTTGTTGAGGGAGAGGGGTATGGTGTTTGCTTGTTGCTTTTTTTTTTCTCAAGAATAAATCAGAGAAGGGGGAGGAAAAAAGTAGATTTCATAGTCTCCTGAGAGTGAGAGAGAAGATGCAGAGTATCAGCTGGATCTGTCAGCACCCAGAAGAACAAATTTGAAAAGCAGACAAGGACTAATGGGGATCTTGCTTCTTAATAGTGGCATACTTTGTTCTGGATCTGAATCTTGAAAAGTCAAAATATTCACAAAGATTCAGATAAGTTTAAACAAAGGCAAGCATGCTCTTGTCCTTAAGCCCTAATTCTGGCATCTGTCATTCCATCCTTTTTCATCCTGTTAAAGCCTAAGCAGCTACAGAAATGTATTGCAGCTGAAGTATTCCATCAGTAGCAGAACATCAAACAAATTTTGCTCTATTGTCCCTAACCAACACCTTTTGAAAAGTTGGGACAGTTTATATATAACAAACAGAGAGAATCCAATCTAGTTAATTTTACCACTATAAGGAGTCACTTTTATTAATTTATTTTTTTACCTTTCTCATTATTTCATGTTTACTGAGCACTCATAATGTTTGGCCCCCCACTCCTATGATGCCATTACCCCTTTTACCCACTCCCATTCCCATCGCCATAATCACACCTGGCCCTAAAGACATGGTTATATAAGGATAAACCTCTTGGGGACACTGGAGTGTTTGTTCTTTGGCCAGTCTGTCCCTGGCACTACTACAGAAATATATATATGTGTATATATATAATCTTTGCTCATGTCTGTATAATATCGATCTCTGCTGACTCCTTAAAACAGAAACTGATTTTCTCTACTGCAGCATCTCCTAGGCCAAACAGCCCCACAACAAAAGGAGGCCCAGCTTCATAGATTGGCCAAGAACCCCCAGAGCATTTTAAATAGTTTCTCTGAAATTTTCACAGCAATCCAATACCTATTTTCCCATAGAGCTACTGCCCAGAGGAATGGAATTTGGGGCACTTGGGGATAATATGGAAATACCCATAAGCCCAGTCTAAAGATTAGTGGCCATCATGGATGTTTGTTTGGGAAGGAGGCTCTTTTTTCCCAGACATTTCAGACAGCCATCCTGGGCCTACCTGAGGAGTAATAGCAAAGACAAGAGTCTCCCTGAATGCATGTATGGTCTAAGGGTACCTTGAGAATTTGTGAATATTTCTTCAGAAAAGTGAAGACCTTGGAATCCCCTTTCTCACTTGTCCCTGGATCATGTCTTCAGCAATTAAGAGGCATTTCCTTTAACAGTCAGGGATTTTCTGGATTACTCACAGGTATCTGGGTAATAATAGACCAGCTCACCCCTTGAAGGAAATCCTATTCAAGTCCAATGGCTTGGTGAGGAGTCAATGGCTACTTTGAACATGAAATTGTTCCCTCATCAAGCCCAGCTCCAGCCAGGGCGTCACTTTTAAAGACTGATCCTATGCAAGCATATAGACAGTTGTGTTTTGTAGAATAAATCTTATTATTTCCTGCTCAAGCTTTAAGGGTTCTTTAAAAGATGATTAAAACTATTCCTTGAGTGTTAAAATCAGCCCAACTTTTAAACATGAGGACTCCCAATGTCCTAGATCTCTGTACTCAGCAATATCATTTCCTAGCCACTTCCCTAAGAAGACTTTTCCTAGGACAACTGAATCAAGACTAACTATAATATCTGTCTCTATATGATTTCAAAAAGTATAAATTACCTCCCATTTCACCTCTAGAAGTAAAATTAAAAAAAAATATTTGATATACAGAAGACCTTATATCTCCTACTTCTTCCTCTAGATAATCAGGGCTGTTTAACCTATAGTCAACCCTAGGAGTTCCCCCAAAGGATTCCAAGATGTAATCTCTACTCCTTTAGCCTCTGTTCTTTAACTCTATTCTTTTAAAGACTATCTAAGTGATTTCAAGATTATTTTTCCAACTTGGCCTCTGTTATTAAGTAGCTGATATTTCTCTCACTAAAAAAAAGGGAGGCAAACATTCAATTAGCCTCTAATAGACATTGCAGTATTAAAAAAAAATGTCTATAGAAGTTTTGGCATGAATATCCCTAACAATAATATTATTTAGTGGAAACTTGTTGTTCACCTCTCCAGTATCAATTTCTCCCTTCTTCCAGTAATAATATTGTGATTTTCTATTACAAAATTTACTCTTCTCCAGCTCCCAGTCAGTGTGGTTTAACTAGACTTGACTCTACCCTTAGGGGCCTAATGGGTCTAAGTTGGTCTGCCTCATCCTCTGGCTAAAATGAGGAGGTCAGAAATATACATAAACAGAGTAAATGAAACTTTTCCTGGGGCTCTGGCAAGACAGCAGCGTTTTTTTTCCAGTGGAATTTTTTATGTCAAGTATTAAGACTTAGAGATTCTATTATAGTTATCCTTGCCATCAGGAGAAGATGGTGGCAATACACAGAGGAAAGGTGTGGGTAGGGCAGATGGGAGCAATGGGGGAAAAATGGGGACAACTGTAATTGAACAACAATTTAAAAAAAGGTAAGTCTTGTTGACACCATTTAGAGGAACAACAAAAAAGAAGGAAGCTATTTCCTTGGTGTCTTCATGAAGAAGTGCTCCATACTAGCCCACATAATTTTGTAAGGAATAAAAAAAAAGTTGTACCATGTCCAAAACATTCTTATATTAGAATTCTGGTGATACATGCAGCCAAATCTATATCTAACACATATTTTAAAATATGAGCATGACATAAGCAATTAAAAAGTCCTTAACATTGAAATGGTACCCATTCTTCGACTTCAGCAGTGCACCCAGGGAATCCGGGGAGGAGAAAGTGATGGAGTATAACTCGATAGTGCCGTGTATTCTGTTCATTTTTTATAATAATGAAACCACTTAGCATTTTATACTTAAATAAACAAGGGCTTTAGTGTGTTTTGACAGAATACTCTAAACAGCAATAGTGTTATTGTTATTATTTTAATAAATGTTGAAACTTTATATGGAGCATAAACAAACTTGATGACTATTAATAACTTTCTTCCTACATAATTAGCATAATAATGCTCTATCCTACAACTACGGTATTAAAGTCATTAATTACTCATGAAAACTATTTTTCACTAGAGGTTTATAAACTCATTGGTAGCATAATGAAATTCACTGGGCCTAGCAATATAATGAAAAAAAATTGCTAATGTGGTGCCAATGTGTGGTTTCACTGATTTTTGACTTATGTTAGGAAAACTTGGCTCATATGTTAAGAATCCAATACTCTGTATGTGCTGTATAATAAAATAAAGAATAGCATTCAGTTTGTAACAATTTGGTTTGAGCACATATCCTGACAGAGCGGTTCAAGTCAAGGCCTAGATTTCAGTGACTGGAACATGTGTGCAACCCTCCTGGGTCTTCATTCCACTGTGGAAGTAAATACCGAGTCTGTCTCTCTCTCTCCTTCACATTCTCCATTTCCCCAGGCTCACACTCCATTCACCTAGGAAGCCTCTCTGGCTCCTACCACTGCACAGCAGGGTCCCTCACTTCAGAATTCATAGTACATACTGTCTATATCACCCATGTCACACACATTTAAAACCAAAGGCCAGCCTTAATATAAATTAGTACAGGTAGCAGTGGCAGTGGGAACTGGAGCCTTTAGGACCCAAAATTCTGAAGAGAAAAACCTTCCTTTTTGAGTGGTGGAGCTCTGATCCCAGGAGGGCAGGGCATAGCAACCATTACTTTCATCTCTCTGTTCCCAAGTATGGGTACAGTCAGGAAAGCACATGGGAAAGCACGGTCAAGAAAGCATCTCCTTGATGGCCAGAAGACTTAAAGCCCAAGAAAACTGGTAATTACTGGACATATTAGAGAGAGCAAGAGTGAGCGAGCAAGCAAGGAAGAGAGAGAACTTGTGAAAGAGAGAGGCTCGGGAAGACAAGCCCTTAAAGTTATTTATGGCCTCCAAGGGTTCCCCCTCAAGCTGCGCAAGTGTAGATCTGATCAGTCTTCTAAAGAATTTGAGAAGTGAATTTCCATGCTGCCACCCTGGTCCCTGACCACTAGATGGTGTACACTTTAAATCTGAATAGGCTATTAATTTACTGATGGCCACTTAGATCAAAAAACTATGGTACATTTACACAATGGAATACTACACAGCAGACAGAAAGAAGAAACTTCTACCCTTTGAGACAGCATGGATGGAACTGGAAAGCATTATGCTAAATGAAATAAGCCAGGACATGAAAGACAAATACCATATGATCTCATCTATAAACAAAACCTAATCAACAAAACAAACAAGCAAGCAAAATACAACCAGAGACACTGAAATTAAGAACAAACTGACAGTAACCAGAGGGGAGGTGGGAGAGGATAATGGGGGGAAAAGGGGGAAGTGTTGTCAGGAACATGTATAAAAGACACATGGACGAAGCCAAAGGGGGGGTAGGATCAAGAGTAGAAAGTGCGGGTGGCTGGGGTTGGGGGAGTGATGGAGGGGGAATGGAGACAACTGTACTTGAACAATTTAAAAACTGTGAAAAAATTTTCGAATAGGCCTAAACAGTCTTCAAAAATCTAACTGACATTAAAACCGCAGCACACACAAAGTGTGTTGGAACTTGTGTCCTAAACCTAACTAGGTTAATTTTATAAGATAAGAGTTGATACGATTCAGAATTTTATAATATGAAAAAACATCCAGACAGCAATCCAAAATTACTTGGCATATGAAGAAATAAAATTTTGACTGACATGAAAAGATGCAATCAACAGAGACCTATGAAGAAGCAACAAAATGTGGGACTTCTTTGACAAAGACTTAAAAGCAGATTTATAAAAAACATCTCGGCAGGCAATTGTAAACATTTTTTAAATGACTGGAAAATATTGAGAAACATCAAATACATAAATGATGAAAAAACAAATAGAAATTTTATAACTGAAATACACATAACAGAAATTTTAAAACTCACTGCGTCAGGTTAATGTTAGAATGAAAATTATAGAAGATTCAGTGAATCTAAACAAAAGTCCATAAAAACTGTCAAATCTGAACAAGAATAAGATAATGGATTAAAAATAAATAGATATCACCTCACTGGCCTATGGGACAAAAAGAGAAGGTCAAACCTTTGTCTTCAGTTTCAAAAGGACAGGAGAAAGATTGTAGGGCTGACAAAAAAATTTGAAGAAATAACGATTGAATAGGCCACAAATGAGATGAAAGACATTAGCCTGCTGCCTTAAGAATCTTATTAAAGCCCAGAAGTAACTCAAATAGTCCATGCACACATGCATCATAATCAAATGTCTGAAATTTAAAAACAAAGAGAAAAAAAACTTTATGGCAGCCAAAGAAAATGACATATTGTGTATATGGGAGAAAACACTCAAGTGACTGCACATTTCTCATCAGAAAACTTGGAAACCACAAAGAAGAGTATTTTAAAGTGCTTAAAGAAAACAATTGTCAACCCTTTATTCTATATCCACCAAAAATATCCTTCAGGAGAGAATCTGAAAGAAGTTCATTCTCAGATAAAGTTAAGCAAAGAGAATTTATAACCAACATGCCCACTCTTAAAGTATTGCTAAATAACGTTTCTGAACCAGAAAGAAATATCAGCAGAAATAAAATTTAAACATCAGAAATGTATACAACAAAAATAAATAAGTAAATATAATTGATTATTCCTATCCTATTAGTTTTTTTAAATATTTTGACAGTTGAAAGCAAAAATTATCTGATGCAAATTTCAATGCTTGCATATGTAATATATGAAATGACTAAAACATAGAGGATAAGTAGTTAAAGAGACCTATATGGTAAAATCTACATTCTCCTTCCAGTGGTAAATAATTAATTCAAAGTACACTAAAAAAGTTAAGTGTGTGTACAGTAATCCCCACACCAACTATGTACAAAATACAATGATATATATTGAAAACTACAGTAGTAAAATTAAAATGCAACATTTAAAAAATGTTCAACTAACCCACTGAAGGGCAAGAAGGGAAACCAAAGGGACAAGACAAAAACAAACAGAACAATAATGTCAGATTTATGATCAAATATATCATCATTATAGTAAATGGAAATTCAATGCAAAAAAACAATTAAAAGACAAATGTCCAAATACATGTTTTTATTAAATGTTCTAATATTTTATATATTATTTAATTTCTTTATATATATAGACACAATCATACACAGGAATACCTAACTATGACCAAAAGGGTTTTTCCTGGTAAAACAGGAAGGAAAGCTACATGGTTATATCTATGCAGTAAAATTGTATGAAAAATCCAATATCCATTTATGATTTAAAAAATAAAAACTCTGAGCAATCGAAGAAATTCCTTCAACCGTATAAAAAGCATCTACGAAAAAACTAGAATAGCTCTGGCTGGTGATTCAGTTGATTGGAGCATAGTCCCATCACCAGAAGGTTGCAGGTTCAATCCTGGTCAGGGCACATACCTAGTTTGTGGATTTGATCCCCCAGTTGCGACATATACAAGAGAAAACAAATTGATATTTCCCTCTCACATCAATGTTTCTCTGTCCCTCTCTTTGTCTATCTCTCTCCCAGCCCCCCAACCCTGCCTTCCTCTCTATATAAAATCAGTAAACATATCCTCAGGTAAGGATTAAAGAAAAAACTGTAGCAAATACCATATTTGACAATGAAAGACTAGACGTTTTTCCATGATTTGGATCAGGACAAAGATGTTGACTTTCCCCACTGTTCTTCAACGTGGTATTGGAAGCTAGAGTCATACAATAAGTCAAGAAAATAAATAAAAGGGATATACATTGGAAATTAAGTAATAAGCCTGT
Source organism: Tonatia bakeri (assembly GCA_004024845.1). Classification (NCBI taxonomy): domain Eukaryota; kingdom Metazoa; phylum Chordata; class Mammalia; order Chiroptera; family Phyllostomidae; genus Tonatia; species Tonatia bakeri. The sequence goes on from PVIA01011231.1 coordinate 12,415, forward strand.
CCTTATTTATATATAACATGGTTACGTAACAAGCAGAAAGAACCTACAAAAAATGTTCAAGAACTAATAAGTGAGCTTAACAAGTTTGCAGGATATAAATTAACACACAAATCAATCATATTTCCACATATTAGCAATGTATAATTACAAACCAATATTTAAAAAATAATTATATTTATAATAGCTCAAGAAAAATAAAATAAGTATGTATAAATTAAACAAACTTATATGGAATCTGTGAAATAAAAATACAAAATGTTAAGAAAGTAATTAAGGAAGATATAAATAAATAGAGACACATGTCATTTGTATGAATAGGAAATTCAACATATTAAAAATGTTAAATCTCCCCAATGTGCCTATAGGTTTAATACAATTGCAAACAAAATCTTATAGAATTCACTGTAGATATGGACAAGTTGATCTTAAATATATTGGGAAAACAAAACTAGAATAGATAAAATAACTTTTTAAATAAACTAATGATGAAGAAATGTATCCCAGTTTTTAGGTGTACTCTAAGGTTACTGTAATGATGACAATGTGGCCCTGGCAAAAAGATATACAGGCCAACAGAATATTTTCAGAGAGTCCAGAAATAACTCCATACAAATATGGCAAATAGAGTGAAAAAGCAATTCAGCATAGAAAGGAAAGCCTTTCCAATGAATGATACTGGAACGATTGAAAAACTAAATGCCAAAAAAATTAACATTGACTTAAACCTCACAACTTATATAAAAATTGACACAAAACAAATTGTAACTCTAAATATAAAAGCTAAAAGTTTTAGAAAAAAATATGGGAGAAAAATTTTATAACTAGTGACTAGGCAGTGAGTTCTTTAAACATGATGCTTAAAAGAAAAAAATAAATTAGACTACATTAAAATCAAAAGCCATCATTAGGAGTATGAAAAGACAATCTATAGACTGGAAAAATTTATAAATCACATAACCAACAAAGTACATATATCTCCATAAAGAAACTCTTAAACTCACAGGTAAGAAAAACTAATTAAAACATGTTAAAAATTTGAATAGACCCTTCACAAAAGAGGATATAAAGATAGTAAACAAATACATGGAAAGATGTTCAATATCATCAGCTATTAAGGAAATAAAAATTGAAGCAATGATGGGATATCACTACACACTATTACAATGACTAAAATAAGCATGCCTTCCTACCTTGCTGGTGGAATGGCAGAGGGCTACAGCCACTCTGAAAAAGATTCAGTTTCTTACCAAGTCAACATGTCTTACCAGATAACTCAGCAATGCCAGTCCTGAGTACATAAATGTTGATAGCACCTATAGTTATAATTCCCAAAACATTGAAACAAAACTGTCTTAAAATATTACATACTTTTAAATTTCATTTACATGCTATTTTTGACGGGCAACACCATAATGATAGAAAACAGATTAGTGGTGGTCAGGGGTTTGATGAAAGCATGTGCCTATACATGAAAAGGTACATGAGGGACTTTGTGTGGGGTGGGGGAGTCATAGAACCGCTCCGTGTTGTGATAGTGGTGGTGGTGATTACAGGAATCTATACATGGGGTAAACCTCAGAACCAAAACAAGTTAATGTTATTGTATAAATTAAAAACTAAAATGAAGAGTTGCAAAGCAAATAACAGGCAATGTTTGGATGAAGGAAAAACACTTTAGTGAGCTCATAATGATTATTATGCTTGCCATGATGATTTCATATTTTAACTTCTACTTTTTTAAAAATATATTTTATTGATTATGCTTACAGTTGTCCCGTTTTCACCCTTAACTCCCCTCCACCCTGTTCACCCCCTTCCACCCACATTCCCCCCACCTTTAGTTCATGTCCATGTGTCATACTTATAAGTTCTTTGGCTTCTACATTTCCCATACTATTCTTACCCTCTCCCTGTCTATTTTCTTCCTATCATCTATGCTACTTATTCCCTGTATCTTTTCCCCCTCTCACCCTCTCCCTCTCCTCTATTGATAATCCTCCAGGTGATCACCATTTCTGTGGTTCTGTTCCTGTTCTAGTTGTTTGCTTAGTTTGTTTTTATTTTATTTTTTTTAGGTCTGGTTGTTAATAATTGTGAGTTTGCTGTCAGTTTACTGTTCATATTTTTTATTTTATTTTTCTTAGATAAATCCCTTTAATGTTTCATATAATAAGGGCTTGGGGATGATGAATTCCTTTAACTTGACCTTATCTGAGAAGCACTTTATCTACCCTTCCATTGTAAATGAAAGCCTTGCTGGATAGAACAATCTTGGATGTAGGTCCTTACCTTTCATGACTTGGAATACTTCTTTCCAGCCTCTTCTTGCCTGTAAGGTCTCTTTCAAGAAATCAGCTGACAGTCAGATGGGAACTCCTTCGTAGGTAACTGCCTGGTTTTCTCTTGCTGATTCTAGGATTCTCTCCTTATCTTTCATCTTGGCTAACGTAATTATGATGTGCCTTTGTGTGTTCCTCCTTGGGTCCAACTTTGGGATTCTCTGAGCTTCCTAGACTTCCTGGAAGTCTATTTTCTTTGCCATATTGGGGAAGTTCTCCTTTATTTGTTCAAATGACTTTTCCACTTGTTGCTCTTCCTCTTCCCCTTCTGGTACCCCTATAATTTGGATGTTGGGGTGTTAAAGATGTCCTGGAGGTTCCTAAACCTCTCCTCATTTTTTTGAATTCTTATTTCTTCATTCTTTTCACATTGGGTGTTGCTTTCTTCCTTCTGGTCCACACTATTGATTTGAGTCCCAGTTTTTTTCCCATCATTATTGGTTCCCTGTACATTAACCTTTATTTGACTTAGCATAGTCTTCATTTTTTCATCTAATTTGCAACCAAATTCAACCAATTCTGTGAGCATCCTGATAACCAGTGTTTTGAACTGTACATCTGTTAGGTTCACTACATCTTCATTGCTTAGTTGTATTTTTTTCTGGAGCTTTGATCTGTTCTTTCTAACTTCTACTTCTTTATAGTGAAATGATAACATCATGCATTCTGGTTCTTGTGAGTCCTGAATATAAATTTTTTTGTGGCTGGTGGACACCCCAACACACGACACCTGACAGATGGCTATCAGCTCACAGATTGTACACAACTTAAGCACTCTGGGACAGAAAAAAAAATTCTGTTTGGGGATTTTTGCCAGCTTGTATGGCTTTTGAATTATGATGTACAAACTACCCACATGTCTTTTTCTATAAATCTGGTAATAAATTTCTCTCCCATCTGAGTTGTACACAGCAACACGAACATAAATGCAATACATTCTTACACATGGGGTAGGGGTGGAGATAGACTGGAGAATTACTCATTTCTCATTTTCCTTCTTTATATGGGTAAGAGCATTAACTAATGTTCTGGCTAAGTTCCAGCTCAGGCAATTACTTTCTGCCCCCAAATTCCCACTATAGTTTTAATTGAATAATTTATTTCTTTCATCCTGCTTAAATTATATCTCTATGCCTACTTTCAATAGATGCAGAAACACATCTACACTGAAGTAAAAACTTTAGAGGCTGTGGATATAGCCATTTTCATAGAAAAAAGTAGTACACTTTTTAAAAAAGCATGCTATTCTCTATCTGGATAAAAAGAAAAGTTAGAGTGAGAGCTCTTCCTCTTCAGTGAAACAAAAGCCAGATGATTGACAGACTATTTATAAATATTTGATATCCTTGAGTCTTCCTGATAATAACATCAACAACAAAAACAGCAGACTCATTCACATTTATTTTTGCCATACATGAGAAAAGAGCAAGTTTACCTTTTTCATTTCCAATATCAAGGAGATATCTGTAATAGCAGAATCACTGGCCAACCACAGCTATTTATAAGTTTTCAGAAATAATTTTGCAGAAAGCCACTTCTGCACATCAGAAGGTTAAGGCCAACATCTAAATGTCAAGCCTAAGTGATTATAAGGTGCTTTGATGCAGAAATGAAGCATTATTATTATAATTAAATTCAAAAGGCCTACTTTTGAAGATGGATTAGGTCAGCAGATCCCAAACTTGCCTCATTTATTTGAGACACTTACTTAAAATACAGATTTTTCAGGCCTTTCTTGGAAATCAAAGGGAAAGAATAACTTTTGTATAAGAAAATTTGAATTTATAAACCCTCCATTATCCTTCCCAGTCCAAAGTCTTCTGTCAATTCCCCATCTGCCAGCCATATAAGACTCTCTAATCTCAAGATTGACTAGGTGATGGAATCACCAGACAAAATTTTAAAATATCGATGCTTCATCCCACCACAAAAGACTTATTTGTTAGCTTTGAGAAGAGGAGTAGGTACTGGCATTTTCAAAAGTCCCCAGTTAATTCAAATGCACACCCCAATTGAGAGCCACTGAATAACGGTGGTTCTAAAATAATACAGGAAAAAAAAGTAATGATAATTCTGCCTACTTGACAACACTAGAGCAGTGCTTCGGGTTCTGCAGAGATACAAATGACTAAGAGGGAAGCACGTGCAAGCTCTGGAATGACACAGAACCTTTATTAACATGACCCATTGCTATTTCAAAGACAACTTGCCTGAGCCTCATTCTGCAGTTATGTAATGGGAAAAATAATGCCTATGAACTAAATAGGTGAACAAACTTGCCTGCCATGTTCAACTTTCTCTTCTGGCTTTGCAAGCCCTTACCATAAGCCTAGGAATTGACTGTCCCATAAATGGGATTACTTTCTCCCTCCATATGCCCAAAAGAGTTCAGTTTATGCTTGTTAATTATTGATCATGCTATCTTTTATTCTCAAAAGTGTTTCAGTTTGAATATTAACTAAGTCCTCATCTAAATCCCCATATACTACATTTTAACTCACTATGAACAATTGACTGCACTGATATAGAAAGCTGACCCATAGAGTGAACTCAGCCTTGAATCAGGTTTTCATAATATAACTTTACTTTAAAGAAAGAGTATACAATTGGTATAACTATCTATGCTTCATAGAGAAATACTCAAAAATGTAGTGACTTAAATCAACAGGTATTATTTTATAGTTTCTATAGGTCAGGAATCCAGGAGTGATGCTTCTGCTCTGCAGTCTGTCACTACAGTAGTGTTGTACAGACCTAGCGAGTGAGAATTAGCAACTACTCTGGACTTATTGGTAAGACAACTACATGTCAGAGGGTGGGAAATAAATCCAACTAAAAAATTGGTGAAATTTCTCAGGGTCTGGTGGTGTGGAGCCTGTCAAGAGAGTGAAGAAGGAGAGAAAAAATTGCCAGCTGTGTGGGAATAGTAAATCTCATTTGTACCTGTTCAGGGTAAACTGCCAGTTTGTAAAAAGGTCAATCGTGGCGTTATACCCTTGAGCAGGCAAACTAGGTGCATCAAAGAAAACTCTTAAGATAAACTTAAGAGTTTTATCTGTGAAATAAATGTGACAGCTGTCTGTGTATAAATTCCATCCACATCTCCTCCTTAGGCTGGTTCTGTTCCTTTTCCTTTGTCAGAACTTCTCACCATGTAGTTCTACACCCTGACAACTCACCACTTTTCAAAAGTTCCTGCTGAATTTCAGACAATCCATACCTTGAAATCTCTGGGGCTTTTTCTTTAATTTCCTTAAGCTAATTCAAATGGATTTTTGTTCTTGTAACCAAAGAGTCTTCACTAAAACAATTTAACTGAGTTACTGCAAAGATTAAATAAAATAGTACAGATAAATTTTGTGGAACTTGATTGAGACTCATAAGTAGAAGTTGTTCTAAGAGATAGGTACAGTTATTAAAGAAACTAAATTAACTGAAGCATAGGCAGAAACAGGGGAATAAATAAGTGGTTAAACAGTCTCTAAACCAGGTCTCATGAGGAATGGTTAACAGAACCAATGGGTTTAGCCAGGATGACAGAACTCTGAGAAGGCATGCAGCAATTGTTTTTCCAAAGGTTGAAAGCCTATCATATAGAAGATAATTCCATGGACATAAAAGCAAGAAGCTGTGAGGAGTTATATGAGGATGGATGAAAATATTTTAAAGGGTAGAGCCTTCTTCATCACTGAAATAATTTAAGTACAAGCAGCTTGTTAGGAATGTGGTAGATTTAAACCAGATGATATTTAAAGTCTTTCCAATCTTAAACTTATATAAATTTGTAAAATAAAGGGAGAAATTCAATCTTTCTGAGCCTTAGCTTCCTCTTCTGTAAAATAATTAGGATAGTTATCTACCTTATCTACCTGCAGTTGTTGGTAGGGCCCAATGAGACCTTGGAAGACTATAACAATGTTCTTTAATTGAAGAATCATCCTTTAATTAAAATCTCCATAAATATATGAAGTGTATAATTTCAGCCCTTAAATGATACATTTATTGAGTCTCTACTATGCAACAGGCACTCTTTTAAGTATTTAAAATACATTAGTAAACAAACCAGACAGTCAATAACAACTTATTTTTATATATAATGTCATACATGATTAAAACAATTCTTAATACTCTGGGGAATATAGCCATGATAACTCTGGAGCATGAGCTCAGGACTCAACCACTTTGCAAAATTAAGAGAAAGAATAAAAAGATGACCAGCACCAAGAGGACCTAGAAGGCTAGTAATAAAACCAGCTTTAGAAAAAAAAAGGAGAAAAAGAAGTACTGATAGACTGTTAATCTCAACATCTCACTCACTCCACCCCTCAACTGCTGCAACCTCCTCTTCTATAGCTAACTGCATCATTAACAAGAATAGTTTTACCATTTGGCCTTCTCAAAACCCTTCCCTTTGTTCTCAAGATTTCAGGTCTCACAACACTATCTACTAAGGTGGTGCTTAGGACCCATTTCCCTAACCATAGATAATCTTATAATTGGATTACTAACACTGCCCCTCCCAGTGAATTATTATTCATTGAAAAAAAAAGTTCTGAGAGACTTCACAGAAACCAAGCACTGGGTTCTAGGCACAGGAGATACGTATGAATAAGACATTATTCTCCCTTATGGTATTTCCATTCTAGAGACAATATAGATAGATGATATAGATATAAAACATACATAAATATATAGATATGTTGTGTGTGTTCACATTATGTAATCTATGTGTGCACATAACACATTATATATGTGTGTGTGTGTATATAAATGTGTGTATGTGTAACAAATCATAAATAGATAATCACAGTCAACTGGGTGCTTTCTCAAAATACACTCATATATATTCTAAGGCAGTAGATCTGAAAAAAATAAAATTTGGAAAGTAATTATTATAGGTATATTGGATTCCAAATCATTGCACAGAGAAAAGAATTAGATTAAAAACTAAAATTAAGTGACAAATCTTTCTCTTCCACCACCCCATCCTATTTGTGGCAAAAATGTTTAGCTTACATGGCTGAAGTAAACAATGTGCATGATTTGGTGTTTATTTCATGCTCATTCAAAACACAGACCTTAAATAAAGAATAGTAATATTTTAAAGTACTTTTAATTGCTAATGGGATAGCCCAGTTTTCCTAAATCATTCTGAATTTAATAGCCTATTCAGAGAGCTATAACTATTGTATCTCAAATCAACTTGAATAACTGTAATGGTGGGTGACAAAGTCTTCAATTGCTTTGCTGAATAGAATGTTTTTAAATAGGAAAGAGATGTAGAGCCTCTACTATATTTTTCTTTTCCATTCACATTTTCAAAAACAGTGTGTGGTTCTGTTTATCTTCCCTGAAAGGTTTAAGGCCTTTATGCACTGCTTCATTATTTTTACTGTTACACTAAAAGAAGATGACAGGTCTTTCAATTCCCTTCTATTATCATGCTCTCTAGAATGCTCAGGTTGTTTCATTCTGATGGAAACTACATCACATTTGATCTGAGCTGTTCTCCCTATAGGGGAATGAAGACAAACTACAAGCTCTATACTGCTTTTTGTTCTCTTGGATTGTGCTTAATCACCATCGAGCTTATTAAGTCATTTTTAAGTCAAGTGTAAACAACATGGCATCACAAAACCAACACTAAAACCCTACATATTTTTGTTTTGGGGAAAAATTTTGGATTTTAAAAAGATATTTAGTGGATCCCCCCAATGATAAAGCAGCTGGATATTTATGAATATTAGGAAGCAGAATATTATAGTGAAGGGGAAACACCATATTACAAATGGGCTTTAGAGACAGACCAACTTCTGTCTGAATCCTGGCTTTGTCATTTTCACTGTAAACAGGCTCCCATAACTACCTGCCTCAGTTTTTTTAACTATAAAATAAGATTTTAATGCCAATCCCTCAGGGATATTGAAGTGATAGTGATGTACCATAAGCTCCTAACACAGTGAATATATATATATATATATGCATATTTAAACTATGAATATGTGTACTAAATGAATAGAAATATGCATTAAAAACTTTGTCTTTTATTCAATCAAAGTGAACATATTATGAAAGCCAACTAAATAACCTTTAACCTTAAACCTTTAATAACAATTAATAAACCATTGTAGGTTTGAGGCACTACAAAGTAATTCAGAAGAACTAGTGAAAGGCCTTTTATTTACACATGTAATACTTGGTCTATTCTCTATCAAACACAGGAATGACTGATAGAATTATCAGATGTATAGGTTATCTTGTTCCTATCATCAGTGTGATTCTAGGTATGAATGAGTCATACTCTCTGAAACTAACTTTTAGGTTGTCATTCATACTTTATTCTTTTCCTTTAGTTTTTTTCCTGATCACTTACTTGAGTGATATACTTCTGAATGATTAAAAAAGGGAAAGAATGAAAGAAAGCAAAGAGGATGGAAGATAAAGGAAAGAAGGAAGGAAGGAAGGAAGGAAGGAAGGAAGGAAGGAAGGAAGGAAGGAAGGAGGGAAGGAAGAGAAGGAAAAGATGAGAAGAGAGACAAGAAGACAGAAGAGAAGAAACGAAAATAAAGAAAAACTTAAGATTTGGTTTAACCCAATTTAAGAGCAAGATGTATTATAACTCTCATTGATTAATTAGTTTTGCTTTGGTTTTGGTTTTAAATAAGTGATTAATAGAAAATGACAAATAAATTTACAAAAAATCCTATCCTTCATATGTTTTCATCTATGAATTCACTTTTGTGCTCTTTCTTAATTATACAAGAAATACGTGATTCATAAAAAATGTTCAATATACACACAAGTTCCAAAACATGTAACTACTCTGCTATGTCCATCTGCTTCCCATTCCTTCCTGTTCTCAACAGTTTTTCCCCATGCTCTAATATAAGTATATGCAACATGAATACATGGCTCAGTGTGTGGATGAGTAGGCATTGTGGTCAAGCAACTTTGGTTTTAAATCCTGATTCTTCCACCTCCCAGATGTATTATAAAACATTAAAAACCTTATTTTCTCATCTATGAAAGGAGATAATAATGATACTTTCTTACAGAGTTACTGAGAGACTTTAAGTCATTCAAATTCATGCAATAAATCAAGCTATTGCTCTTTCTATTTTCTTCATTTTTGTTAATTTTATTGATTCCTTATAATGAAATAATGTAATTCATTAATATTTTCTATTTTTCATTTTAATATTTAGTTAGTTCTTTAGTAGACTGTTTTTATGGCAGTTTTAAATTCACAGCAAAGTTGAAAGGAAGGTACAGAGATTCTCTATATATCCTTGCCCCTATGCATATGTAGCCTCCCCCACTATCAACATCATCCACCTAAATGATTAATTATCAACAGCATTTGTTATAATTAATGAACCTGCAGTGACACAAAATCATCACTCAGAGACCATAGTTTATGTTAGGGGTCACTCTTTGTATTGTACATTTTATGGTTTGGACAAATTTATAATGGTTAGTATATACAATTTCATACAGAATAGTATCACTTTTAAAAATTTTACTACATACTAGTATTCTAGAAATGCCTTTTATTTAATAAAGATATTTCTTGCTTATCTTTACATACCAGCTTCAGAATTTTGGGATACTCTGTTTTTTATTTACTTGTGTGTTACTCTGGCCCAGGCCAACCCTCCCATATATAAAGATATGGTCACTGTGCTACAGTGTTCAAACATAAATATAGGTAGATCAATCATACTTTTCTTATAAAAAAACGGGAGAAATTACATACAGATATGACAAAGTCTAATTATTGGACAAAAATTGAATAGAAATCATTGGACAAAGTCTAATCATTGGTCAACAAAATACGTTCAATGCATATATCAAAAAGAAGAAATGTAGACAGAAGAAATGCATATAATATAACAGCATGAGAAAAGTGACAGGAATACCAATTACACTAGAAAAGTCTTCTCTTGAGATAGACTACAGCAGATAGATTTAAAAATGTATACAATCTCTGATCTGGTGATATGAGGGCAATGAGAAGCTCATGGTCAAAACTACCCCTTTGGCTGCCTGCCAAAATGCCTAACATGTCACCATAAGAATTGTTATATTCATGTTCTTATTAAAATGCAATGCCAATGGAAGGGAATACATCAAGGTAAAATTTTTTAAAGCAAGTTTAGAGCAAGGCACTCTCATTAAGGGAAACAGGATAGATCTAAGGAGAGGGAAGATTTCTGGTGTGAGAAGTTGTGTGTGTGTGTGTGTGTGTGTGTGTGAGGGAGAGTGGAACTGAAAAAAATAGATGAGGGAAATAATTCTATCTAAGACTAAAGTACAGTCCAAGCAGGCAATTTTTTCTCTTTTATTTCAGAAAATGACCTACATACCACTGTTACGCCTAAGTACACCAAAAGAGAATTGTAACAGAATCCATCCTCAATGATAAAAGAAAAAAAAAACTTCCAGACTATAGAGTGGGGTAACCTTTCAAACATAATAGTAGTCCCTCTTATCCGCAGTTTTATTTTCTGTGGCTACCCACAGTCAACTGTGGTGGGAAAACATAAAATGGAAAATCCAGATATTTTGAGTGAGAGACCACATTCACATATTTTTTATTCTAGTATGTCATTATAATTGCTCTATTTTATTATTATTCACTGTTATCTCTTACTGTACTTAATTTATAATATAAACTTCATCATAGCCATGCATGTCTATAGGAAAAAGCTTACCAGAGTTCAATATTATCCACTATTTCCCGCATGAACTGGTAGTTTGGGGCATATCCACCGTGAATAAGGACTACTTATTGCCACAGACTCAGGTTCCCTGATTTGCAGCCATGTTAGAAATTGGGGCTGTTTTCTTCTTGAAGTACTGAAACATGTTATAAAAAGATACTATGAATCATAATACATACAACACCATGTTGAGGGAGAGATATTCCAAGTCAAAAATAACAGTGATCAATCAGTGAATGTAGCTTTGTGGTTTTATTTTGGTAAATAAAGTCTTTGCTACACTTTTTAGTACACTCTGTTGGGAACTAAAGTCATGACAGTTATACACAACTGTATGGATTTCTCTTTTTAGAAAGTATTCTAAAAAAATAATACACTCTGCTGAACTCCAGTATTAGAAAAGCAAGTAAAACTTGTCAAGGAATATATATATATATATACACACACACAAAATATATATATTATATATAATGAAAATAAAAATACATAAAATAAAATATTATATAAAAATATATACACATATTTGTTTCTGTGATAAATCAACTGTCAGTCATTCTTATTTTTAAAATTAACTATAGTTTACTTGTAAATACAAAGTAGGGCAAAAGTAGGTTTACAGTAGTGAGTACACAAAACAGAGTTTATTCTTGTATCATTATTTATTAATTATTGTATTATTTTCCATAGGAACAATTGTGAACCTAATTTTTCCCATCCTATATGGAAATATTTAAATGTGCCCTGTTTTAATCTTTAATGCTTAGTGGTTCTTGTAAATTTGTGTGCATATGTGTTTTAATTTTGAATCCTCAAAAAGAAAAACACAAATTTATTACAGAAAGCACAGGGAATCAATTAGCTATGAATGCTGGTACTTTTCTCAAAGTAGGAAAAAGTAGGTTCACAATTGTTCCTATGGAAAATAATTCCATAGGAACATTCTGTAGTATCTTGATTAGAATTGAATCAGTCTTAAAGTGATTTCCCTATTAAATATCTTGGATTTTAGAACAGATCACAAGGGTCAATCATATGATTAGTTACTTGTAAATATATGTAAAATTTTTATGCTTGAAAAATTGTGGGGTACTGATTGCCATTTGCCTGTCTTGCCTTTTGTTCTATCCTAGGGTAGAGCATTAGGCACCAGGACTTCAAAATTTACATTTTTGAGAACTTACAAGTTAAGTTAAAGTCCATGAGATATAGTAATTTACAGTTTATCTTTGTCACAAATTATTACACTTTACCTCTCAGCACCTAACCAAATGTTGTGTACCTTCTTATTCTCTCAATATAACTAACTTGTTTGAGGCCCATATGTGGAAAATCACCCTCTCCCATCAAATAAATAAAGTGGAAGCCAATTGCTAGTACATGTGAGGGTGATGAAGACATTGGAAAGATGGCTAATTAATTCTTAGTCTTAAATCAGAGGTTTGAGATAAATAAAAATTAAACTTCTTTATTGCATCTAAGACAGTGTCCATGACCATATTATTATTTATTTATCTTTATTATTGACACTATTACCAATGCCCACCATTCTCCCCTCTTTTATCCCCTCCACCTGGCCCTCTTGCCCATCTCTGTCCTGACTGCATTATTGTCTGTGTCCTAATCTCTTCCAGTACCCCCAACTCTTCTCCTCTGAGATCTGTCAGTCTATTCCACATATGCGTACCTCTGATTTCATTTTGTTTTTCAGTTGATTTCATTCATTAGATTCTACATATTAGTGAAATAGTATGACATTTATCTTTTCTGACTGGTTTATTATGCCTAGCGTAATGCCCTCTAAGTCCATCCATGCTGTCACAAAGGATAAGTTTCTTTTTTATAGCCACATAGTACCTTATCGTGTAAATGTAACTCATCTCTTTTATCCATTCATCTACTAATGGGCACTTGGGCTGTGTCCAGATCTTGGCTATTATAAATAACACTGTTATGAACATACAGGTGCATAACATTCTTTCTGATTGTTGTTTCAAGATTCTTAAGATACATTCCCACAAGTGGGATCACTGGGTCAAACGGCAGTTATATTTTTAGTTTTTTTGAAGTAATTCCTTACTGCTTTCCACAGTGACTTCATCAGTCTGCATTCCCACAGGCATTGCACTAGGGTTCTCTTGAAAAATCAGACTTTTGAATGACATTGTATGTTTATTATTTTACCACATACTCTATGCAAAAAGCAAGCAAAAATGACTTGCACTACTGGTTCACTATTACAACTAGTACACAACTATTTATCTAATAAGACAGAAAACTGAATTAAAATTGGAAAAGGTGATAATTTTATGGTGTAAGATGTCATAATTACCAATGATTCCTCATGGAAAAGGATTCATATGAAAAGCCTTTAAAATATATTCATATTCATGTGTGTGTTTTTGAGGATCATGAAGGAATCTGGCTGATTATCTTTCATGAACATCAATGTAAGAGTAGCTTGTTCCTTTATATACAATAAAGGAAGGTAGTAAAATGTAAAGAAAATATTATGCCCTAAAGAATCAGTCCTAAATTCCAACCCATGAATCATGTTTTATTAGTCATATGACCTCAGAAAGTTACTAAGTGGATTTAAGTCCTATATCCCCATCTGCAAATAAAACAAGTTTGATGTATTAAAATGGCATAGTACTTACATATGGTAAGCATTTGCTACATATTGCTTAAGAAAAGCAAGTGGTATGTGATCTAGATTGATTTTTTTAGGGTAAACAATGACTCCATACTCGTATTCATCTGTCCACTTGTGACACATCTAAAATTGGAAGTACAGTTTATGGCTACTTGTCAAGTCTAAAGCCTTGTCTTCAAAAGTAACTGATCTGTCAACTAGTCATTGATAATACTTTTAAATTACTAACCTAACTGGCCAGATAAGCCATTATTCACATAAATTTAAAAGTAGTAAAAATAATTTAATTCATAAAATAAGCATGTATTTTTAGTTCAAATTCCAAGGCTTAATTATTTATTTACTGAAATATAGGAAATCATTTAATATTGATAAAAATATAAAAGCATGAATTTTGGTGTCTGCTTCCACATATACAATATAGGGCAACTGGAATACATAAATGCACTTATGAAATAAAAACATTATTTTATCTATCAGCACATTTTTTAAGCAACTTATCATAATTTATTTAGTAACTGCTGTTTCAGAAATTAGTAGCAGAGGGAAAAAATTCAGTTAATTAATCCATGAATTTTTATTAATCTGCTATCACATTTAATAGTAGCTAGCTTTTGATCTTCACTTATTACATAAAATATACAATGAACTATAAAGTATAAGAAATACTTTTACATAAGGATTTTACTCTACAATTTATATTATAAACAACAATTACTTCATGCTTTATGTACCTTTTCAAGATTTTTTTTAAACCTCTTTTGTTAAACAGAACCTCCTGGTTTAATGTGCTGATTAATTTTTCCTCCAAGTTGTTAGTAAATAACTTGCTTTGCTTTTTATTCTATCTTCATAAACTGGTATTACCATCTTTTAACAAAATAAAGAAAGAAAAACAAGATGCAAATCACTTTTACATGAATGTTCAGGTTCATCAACATGAATCAATTAGGAATCAATAAGAGGAAATAGAGAATTAATGAGAGTCCTTCACTTTGCTAAGTACTAGAATATGAAGCCATTATAAGAATTAAGTCCAGAGATAAGCTAAAACTATGTATACGCATCTTAATCTGTATGCAGGATAACCTTTTAGTACTAAATCGAAAGGAGGCCTCTGAACTGAAAATACACCAAGTAAGCTTTTGTTGTATATAATGCAACTGAATATTAAAAACATCTCTGCTAGTCAGATTAAAAAACAAAGATTGCTAAAATGAACAAGGTTTCAATGTCCTCTCTCCAATGATTCAAGGTGACAAATTATTGCACAAGTACAAAAGCTTCTTTGATCACATTACTACAACAGATTATTTTGAAACCATTTTAAGCAATTTAAAAGTTTTTCAAAGCATGCCTTAGACTTTGAAGTTATATTTTAAACATATCTGCAATTATAATTTATTTTTATGGTCCTACTATTCAACATTATTAATATTTCATTTTAATCTAATATTGTATGCCAGTAATATCATTTAAATAAAAGATTTATCAGTTATTCATTGCTATTGTTAAAAATTACTAATATCCTATCTCCTTCTCCAAAGCACCTGTGATGGCCTAGGTACAATAAAATTGGAAGCAACCCTAGCTGGTGCAACTCAATGGATTGAATGCCAGCCTGTGAATCAAAGGGTCGCTAGTTTGATTCCCAGTCAGGGTATGTGCCTGTGTTGTGGGCCAGGTCCTCGGTAGGAAAGTGCGAAGGCAACCACACATTAATGTTTCTCTCCCTTTCTTTCTCCCTCCCTTTCCCTCTCTCTAAAAATAAATAAATAAAATATCTTAAAAACATAACAAGGCAAAAGAAAAGAAATAATTGGCTTAGGAAAATTGTAAGATTTAAATTGAAACCAAAATTCTGAAACCCAAGAGTGAAAAGAGCAAACGAGTTACTTGTCAGTAACAACTGGCGGATGTGAATCCTAATTCCTACCAAAGAAATTTAAAAAATAGTTTGCAAAGGTTCATTAAATTTGCAAAAACAAAAAATAAAGGTTATGTTTTTTATATGTTTTAACAAATGTAGTAGAAAGTTTTTCTAATAAGGCATCTCTGCTGTGTTGGACTGAAACACAGGAAATAATGGAAGTTAGAGAAAATAAAGTCTAGATATGAAATATCTCACCTTAATTCAAGAATAATTAAAAGTTGACACCTCATTAAAGGTTGACAAGGAATAAGTGGTGAAAATATTCTCACTGGGGGACTTACTAAGAACCTAAGGTGCAAGACTACTGTGTATTGTTCAAAAGATGCCATGGCTGGTGTGACTCAGTGGACTGAGTGCTGGCCTGTGAACCAAAGGGTCTCTGGTAAAATTCCCAGTCAGGGCACATGCCCGGGTTGTGCGCCAGGTCTCCAGTTGGGCACATGTGAGAACCAACTGATCGATGTTTCTCTCACACATTGATGTTTCCCTCCCTTCCCCTCTCTCTATAAATAAATAAATAAAATCTTTTTTAAAAAGATAGAAAGACCTGTCAAATATCAAACATTTGAGCACTCTCAGTAAAGTTTTATTGTAAAACATAAATTTTAATTGTGCAAAGTCAAGTGTCAACTTGAATTCTTGACTCATTTCATGGTTACATGGCAGTAGGCTGCAGGAATTGCTTTAGATAGGACCAATATTTTTCCCTGAAAAGTAATTAGATTGTTTACATTGTCAGTTAGAATATCAAAGTTTTATATTGTTAATATGAACAAGATAATCTTGAATAATCATTTTTAATAAAGAAGTTATCAAATGTCATCTCTACCTCTGAGAAACCAAAATATGGGATATGTAACATTTGAAATCTTATTATCTTTCTTACCCTGGCACAAAGAACATAATTACCCTAGCAAAGACCAAGCCTTTCCCAAGTATCAATAGATATTATTGTCTCTTACTTTCTCTAGGACTATTCTTGTCAATTATTCTCTCTTCTGTATCATTTCTTTTATTTTTTACTGTCTCTACTCCTTTTGAACTACAAAAATCCACACGTTCTAATTTCTCCAATATCATTTTTAATATTTTCTGTTTGCCACATTTTCCTTCTGTTACAATATCCTCTCATCATTTTAATTTTGTAGGGAGGTTTGAGTTTGGTGTTCAAAAAATATAAGGAAGGAACACATCCATCTAAAGACTTTTATTTTTTATTTATGAGTTCAGGAAAGAATTAGTCAAAATTTTGAAAAGAGTTGATAAGCTTGGAATAAAAATCGGGAAGACAAAATATGAGTTTACTAGAGATACATATTGAGATTCTCAAGTTATTATAACCATAACTGTTAGCAACCATCTCATTCTAATTATTATATTCAGTTCTCTAGTTGAGAACTAGATATCTTGGTTAAAAAAAAAAGGGACCAGGTAAAATATTCCACTTAATGAAATTGTTAATTTTGACTATGAAAACTAAATTTTTGACCTTGTGATTTTAATAAGTATTAATACCTTGAATCTGTTTTAACTTATGCTTCTACATTTGAACATATTTAAATATAAACCAATCTTCTTTATCTGATCATTTATTAAATGACACCTTGGCTGTTTTGTAATCTTGACCACCACAAATAATGCTGTAATGAACACAGAGGTGCATATATTTTTACAAATAAATGTTTCAAGATTTGGGGGTAGATACTCAAAAGAGGGGTTGCTGTGTTACACATATACAATGAAGTACTACTCAACCATAAGAAAAGATGAAATACTGCCATTTACAACAACATGGATGTATACTGAAAATATCATAGTAAGCAAAATAAGTCTGATAGAAAAAGTCAAGAACAATATGATTTCACTCAGCTGTGAGATATAAAACTGAAAATAACAAGTAAACAAACAAAAACTTATAGGCACAGACACTAGTATGGTGCTTGCCAGAGGAAAAGGTGGGGTGGGGTGGTTGTAAAGGGTAAAGGGGGTCAAGTATATAGTGTCAGAAGGAGATTTGGCTTTTAGTGGCAAACACAAAATACAATAAACAGATAATGTATGTTAGAATCATACACTTGAAACCTATATAATTTTATTAACCAATGTAACCTTAATTAAAAAATTGACCAATTGGTCAGTATTGATAAGCTTTTGAGTATCTGAGTTTTATGACTGACTTAAGTAAATATACCCTCACTATTTTAGTTCTACATGAACATTTTAAATGTCAATTTTACTCTTGTGCAATTAAGCATTTTAAATGTGTGACTTTATATTCAAAAAGCAACAATATGTTTTCTGGGTTGACATGTAGTCTCACTCAAAGAGTGTTTATTTAAAAAAAAGAGAGAGAGAGAGAGAAAGCCCTGGCTGGCATGGCTCAGTGGATTGAGTGTGGGCTGCGAACCAAAGCATCGAAGGTTCGATTCCCAGTCAGGGCACATGCCTGGGTTGCAGGTCACAGCCCCCAGCAACCACACATTGATGTTTCCTCTCTCTCTCTCTTTCTCCCTCCCTTCCCTCTCTAAAAAGAAATAAATAAAATCCTAAAAAAAAACTCTGTCTGATTTTTTTAAAAGTGTAAAAAAAAGGCTTAGATTTGTTTTAAAAAAAGAAAATTACTATGTATTCTTCTAAAAAAAAGAGAGAGAGATAACACAGCATAGATTTTCAGAAGACCTGTCTCTATAAGCCACCTCTATTTGCTCACCTCACATCACTTAAAGAACTACAGTCTACCATCCCCCTATACTACTTAAGCAATAAAAAGATCAAATAGAGCATTTTTATTATACTCCATCAATAATTCAAAATCATGTCACATTTTTAGTTTTTTCATAAATGGACCAGAATATTCTAGCACAGGCTTTTGTTTTACATGGAGCTTCTCCTCACACTGGACTTTCTTTAATTCCTAAAAGATACCAAGTGTGTTTCTTTCTGAGGCTCTGAGGGTCCCCATGTACCCTGCAAACCCCAACTATACACATAAGCACACCAGCACTGTTGTCTCCCCATGGTCAATACCCATTCACCCTAAAGTTCTCAATTTTAAAGTCTTCTACATCAAGACCTTCTCTTAATCAACCAACATAAGTTAAATGTTCCTGTTTTATCTCATCGCACTATACTTCATTAGAGAAATTATCACAATTTATAGTAGTGATATAACTGTTTAGTGTCTACCCAAATCCCTACCCACCCAACATCCTTTAGAAAACTGGATGCTTAAAGATAGATGCTATATTTATTTTATTTAACATTGCCATATATATCCTGTGCTTTCCTCATAGTTCATGCCTAATGAATGGCAACAGTTCTTATGGACAAAGACAAAGGGGGAAAGGATTGAGGTTGGGAACTGGAGGTGGGTAGGGTGGGGGAGAAGTGATGGCAGTAAAATGAGACAACTATATTTGAACAACAATAAAAAATAAATAAAATAAAAACAAATGAATTTCAAAGGAAAAAACATAGATTTATGTTTATTGAGCCAAGATTGTTTTAGTACTCATAGTACTCTTCGATTATAATGGGAATAATCTGGGGGCACTAATTCTTTCAAATGTGTAATTCCCAAAGCCTGACTGGAAAAGACTTTTTATCTTGTACGTCAAAGTTCATCAACTAATATTGGCTGTTTATAATGCCATCTTGGCTGAAGCTAGGATCAGGAGGAAAGAGTAATGAGACAGGTAAATTCTCTCTGCTAGGGAAAAAAGAGAAGTTGGTAGAGTATGACTCTGGATTTTCATATTTGACATCTATATCCTACCAAAATTATATCATCCAGGGTGCTAACTACATATCTAGCTGAGTAATTGTCTTATGTGAATTATTATTAAGATTGAGTTCCCAGACCATTTCATTGTTTTACTGGTTTGAAAAATATAGAGGCATAAAATTCAACTAACAAATTAGTCCAAACTTTTCTGTAGAGGAGTTATTTCTATAAGCTGTCCCTACTCACTTATGTTCAAAATGTCTATTGGAGGAAATCAGTGCATGGACCCTAGTTTGGATATTATATCACTAAATTAAGGCTAAGGAGAACTTAAGGTCCTCTCTGAAAGTGGCTTTTAAATATCCTAAACCCACAAGTTTAATTTTTCCATCTGTAAAAATAAGATTATACAACCTTACATAAGTAACTATTAAATGAAACTATACAATATTTTTAAAGTTATATTTATCACATTTTTTGGTGAACACAAGTATTTCTTTCTTTAAGTATATTTTATTGATTATGCTATTACAGTCATCCCATTTTTTTCTCTCCTTTATCCCCTTCTGCCCTGCACTCCTCTCCCTCCAGCATTCCTCCCTGCTTAGCTAATGTCCACGAGTCATACTTATAAGTTCTTTGGCTTCTTCATTTCCTACACCACTCTTAACTTCACCCTGTCTATTTTGTGCCTACCAGTTATGCTTCTTATTCCCTGTACCTTTTTTTCCCATTGTCCTCCTCCCCTTTCCCACTGGTAACCCTCCATGTGATCTCCATTTCTGTGATTCTGTTCCCGTTATAGTTGTTTGCTTAGTTTTTGATTTTTAGGTTCAGTTATTCATGGTTGTTATTTTACTATTCATAGATTTTTTATCTGCTTCTTTTTCTTAGATAATTTCCTTTAACATTTCATACAATAAGGATTTGACAATGATAGACTCCTTTAATCTGACTTTATCTGGGAAGCACTTTATCTGCCTTTCCATTCTAAATGATAGCTTTGCTGGATAGAGTAATCTTGGATGGAGGTCCTTGCCTTTCATGACTTGGAATATTTCTT
The DNA here is from genome assembly GCA_004024845.1 of Tonatia bakeri. Classification (NCBI taxonomy): domain Eukaryota; kingdom Metazoa; phylum Chordata; class Mammalia; order Chiroptera; family Phyllostomidae; genus Tonatia; species Tonatia bakeri. The sequence continues at coordinate 32,850 of PVIA01011231.1, forward strand.
TCCAGCCCCTTCTTTCCTGTAAGGTTTCTTTTGAGAAATAGCTCATAATTATGGCAATTCCTTTGCAAGTAACTCTCTCCTTTTCTCTTGCTGCTATTAAGATTCTCTCCTTATCTTTAATCTTGGCTAGTGCAATTA
>PVIA01011231.1:33087-46028 GCA_004024845.1 Tonatia bakeri
TCTTCTTCTTCTTAGTTATTTCTAATGTTGGCTTTAATCTTGGTGTGATGGAGTAGTGAGTGGCAAAATATCTAAAGTTGGTAACTTATGTACAATTTCTAAAAACAACTACTTTGATTTAAAGCAGTAATGCATGTCAGGGGAAAAAAAGATCCAGCCTTGGATATAATTCCAGAAAAGAAAGAATGTAATAGTCTTATTTAGAATTAATAACACTTAGACTATACTTTCAGGGATCATTTCTATAGTTCGTTACTAGAATTAATAACACTTGACTCTTGGGAATTAGAACTCAGTAATTCAGGTTTCATTATGTAAACACTTTTGGCATTTCATTTACTTTCTGGGCACAAACAGCTGGAAAAACAATAGAAGTATAATATTATATGAAAATTAGTTCTTGATTTAATTTTTGAAATGGCTCTAGGACACAGCAACTGTTTCAATTTTTTGTGTGTTACTTGAAATTAGTATATTCCTTCTTGGTAAAAAATGTAACAGCTTTTAAAGTAAAAACTATTTGGAGCTCAGTGTTATGATTTGTGATGCAAATAACATCAAGAAAAACAAACACAAATATTAGTCCTTCTAACTCCCAGGTTATAGTACTGACATTGTCAATAATAATATCTATACCCCTTCCTTAGTCTTAGATTCAAGCATCCCACTTTCTGTTTCTAAGACCCTTTAATGCTATAATTTCAATGACTTTTTAAAATTGCCTCTGACCTACAATAAATTGACTAAACAAAATTCCTTCACTCTCATTTCCCCATTGCATTCATTATCCAGATTAGATTCCATGTTTCTTCATTAAAATCTTTTGCATAAACATTAAAGGCTTTCCACTCTCATAAATCCAGCTCATTGTCTGCTCCATTGCATGCTGGTACCATGCAGGTATGTCACCTTTGAATTTAAAACCACAAACCTCAGGTGGATTCTGGTGGAGTAATGAATCTACTATCACTTCCTGTCTTGTGTTCTCAAACCTCTAACACCTCTTCATGAATCTTCATCTCACAATATGCATTGCTTCCAATTTTACTGAAATACACAAGCAACAAGAAGAGCCCTTCTAAGCATTAACCATTCCTTATCCATCCAAGAACTGCACCTGTCTCTACTTACACTCCTGTGTGCATGTACCATTTTTGCTTCTATCCTAAAGCCAGCCTACTGTGCACTAGATTCCTTTTACCAGAGGAAATACATCACAGCATTCTGGCAACTTTCCCCATTCATCCCACAAATTTATTTCTTTTTCAGTTACATTTTGCTTATTTACACACATTACTTTTATCATCTTAAAAAAAAAGCAAACTAAAATGCTTGACACCCACATACCTATCTAAATACAATCATTCATCCCTGTTCACTTTTATAGCAAAACCTAAAATATTTAACAGAATTTGCTGCCTCCTCCCACACTCTCTTCAACTTGATGCTTTTACCTTACCACCCTAGCAACATCATTCTCGATGATGTCACCAAAGACTTCCACACTGCTGAATTCAAGAACCCATTCTCAGTTCTCTTATTACTCAGCATAACAGCAAAATTTGATATAACCAATGTCAGTGGCCACACTTCAGTCTCCTCTGCTGTTCCTTCATCTCCCTACCATCTAAGGACTAGAGACTCTATCAACTCAAGATTATAAACTCCTTACCTAATCTAGCATTGTATGTTTAAATTCCATCTACAAATTAATTATTTACAAATTTATAGATTCATTAGATACCTCTAACTCTAACTCTAGACTTGTGGTTATGATTTTCTGCTTGCATATCTAATAGGTATCCCAAATTTTATATATTCAAAACCAAATTCTCAGTGCTTTCCCCAAAATCTGCTTCTCCAAAAATTCTTCTACTTCTCATTAGTGGCAACTCCAATCATTGGTTTGTTCAGGCCAAAAACCCAGAATCATATTTGAATCATTTTTTTTTTCTCTCACAGCCCCAGTCAACCTAGATAGACATCTAAACCATCCCTTAACCTTCACACTTCTCATGACCTCCACTCCTGCCTTGGTCAAGGCTAATCATCTCTGTCCTAAACTAGTGCAAAAGCCATCAGTATTTTTTTTATTTTAATCATTGTTCAAGTAGAGTTTTCTATCCTTGACTCCCATTCCAGCCCACCCACCCATTCCTCCCCATCTCCCTCTCATTTCCACCCCCATCCCAGTTTTTGTCCATGTGGCCTTTATACTTGTTCCTGTAAACCCTTCCCATTTTCCCCTGAAATTCTCTCCCCTCTCTCCTCTGGTCACTGTCAGCCTGTCCTCTATTACAGTGTGTTTGACTATATTTTGCTTGTTTCTTTGTTTTGTTGTTTAGGTTCCTGTTAAAGGTGAGATCATATGGTATTTGTCTTTCACTGTCTGGCTTATTTCGCTTAGCATACTGAAAAGCCACCAGCACTGTTTCTCTGTGTTCTTCCACCGATCTCCCTTGCTGCATTGCCCCAAGCTGCTCTTCCTCCAAATACCTGCATGCCTCATTTCTACTCACTCCTCCAGATATTTCTTCAAATACTCCTTCTTGGTAATGCTTTCCTTATTTAACATCCCATCTCAGTACATATCTTTAGTTTACATTATGTGATATATATTTGATATATGAATGACTGTACTCTACATGGTATACCTGAGATAAGTATTATTTCTCAAAGCAGGATACACTGATGACTCAAAGCATCAGTCACTAATATAATCAGTTACATGCCTTTGGCATCCTTTAATTTTCTTGTTGACCTGACAACCTAACTACATAGACAATTTTTTTTTACTTTGTAAATATAATTAATATATTAATATATGACTAATAAAGATTTTGCATTAGGTTTAGATAAAAATGTAATAGGCCAAAGATGATTATAAAATCTAAATTTTGTTAATTTCTTTAAGTATCTAATCCCTGAATCTAATTCACATTGTTCATCTTAAAAATGAATATAAGCTTTAAGATAAAAACAATGATTTGCTTCCAAACTTTCTTATAATAGTGCATTACCTGAAGCAAATTAACATGAAGTCTGTATCAAATAAAAGACCTCAGTAGCAGCAACCCTGTTTTTCAAAATGTTACTGATGACTTTTTAAAACAAACAAACAAAATCATTAAATGTATGAAAAAATACAAGTATTCCCTTGATTGCCGCCTTTAAAGCCGCATGTGCTAGCCAAGTCAGTAATCTAAACTGGCACTCTTCAGTTTTATTATACATTAGAGCACTTGAATGGCCAGCTAAAATGGAGATCTGAATCTCATCTCCAAGGTTTTGATGAAGCAAATCTGGGGTAAGGCCTGATAATTTGCATTTTTATCAATTCTCCAAGTGATGTTTGTTCAGAAAACACACTTTGAAAACCATTGGCTTGAACTGTCATGTGGATTTACTGAAAGATAAACTCTTTTCAGAAAAAATTCTCACTCTTTCCTCATGCTCAAAGAAAAGAGATGGTGTTCATATTTCTGCTGATTGGTTGATGTTAGATTTTGCCTTTGTCCACTGTGGGATTCAGACCACCCTTCACTCCTACATCACCAAAACAAAGCAATTTCAGGGTCACCAGGCTTTAGGATGTGTATCCAATAATATTGAGATGCATGAAGTTATAGCCATCCTCTACAGTTTTATACACAAGACTCTGCCATGTTACTTCAGAAAAGGAAAATACAGGATAAAATGAACAAAAACTTCAAAGTATCACAAAGAACTATGTCAAAGTCAAAGTAATAACCCTTCAGAGAGTCTGATTCTGTGGTGTTATTCTTGATTTACTTACTTACTACATATGCAGCTGAATATCTTAAAATCCAATTGCCAATGTAAGAAAAAAATGCTTAGCTTCTGCATCGTAGCCTGTCATTTTTGTTGACGTTGTTCTATTAAAATGTCTTCTGACTTAATCTAGATCATTTTAAAACCACCATCTTTTCTCCTCAATTTTTTTTCAAGATTAAAAGGTATGCACACAGATTAAAAAAAAAATAGAGTCTGGTGTATACTGCTGACTGGAAAGCAGTTAATGTGTTTGATTCACTTAAAATGCAATCTGATCAAGAAAAATGAGATTCTGGTACACTCAAGGTTTATCTCTTCCTTTTATGTACATTTATTGATAAGCAGGTAGCTGAGAAGACACCGTCTAAAACAAGCACAGTACATCACAGATAGTTATCATGCCTGAGCCTAGTCAAAAGGTAACATTTGTTTCCACTGTTGCTCTTAAAAATCAGTATAAACCACTTCCTCTGCAGTGCTTCCATTCCTTACAGTCTGTTAGTAGGTGATACAACACCTGCTAGTATTCATTCTGCTATCTTCAAATTGTAAAGAGAATAAACTAAGACATTTTTATTTAAAATACTGATATCACTCACATCTATAAATTTCACACACTAAGGTACCTTGCACAAGCATGTAAACATTAAGGTTTTCAAAAATATGTAGTACTTTCTAACTGAAGGTGTCGACAGAGTAGAAATGTTAAAATGACTGCAATACATTCCCCTGAGATATAGTGACACACAATTATAAAGATGAGGGCCCTCATCAGGAAGACAAAATTTTGGCAGATATATGTCTTCTATAACAGTTTCATTTCTGAATTTAATTCTGAACCTGTTTTTTTTTTTTTTTATTAATGTCTTGGAGTGTTGTTGTAGATATTAGTAATTAAAATAGAACTAGAAAAAATAAATCTTAAAACCAGAATTTGTGCAGAAATAAAGGCTAAATGCAGTCTCCAGGTTATTCTGAACATACAGAATTACTGATCATAGGATGTACCAGAAAAACATCTACAGATTTTAAAACCTCAAAAGCTACCATGACTTTTAGTCATAAAAGAAATGGTATCCTATATGAGAAAATTGGAAGTATTGATTTAACAACCCTGCCAAAGATAATCATGGGTTTGGCATGCTTTATCTGTCCCTATGGTGTGACATTAAAAATAAAATCCAAGGACCTAATTGAAGCATATTAATGTGTGGAAGTTAATGAAAACTAAGATATTGAAATAGAGAATAAAATTTCATTTGATTTATATGAAGAAATGTCCTTGATCATTAATTATTATCTAATAGATTCTCAGTTCCTCAGGAATAAGTAAAAAGTAAATCTATGAACTTTTGAATAACTACCAATAATAAAATATGAGATGGTTTAAAATAAACAAAAGCAGACTAAAATTTGAATCACTCTTGACTATGTCTTAAGGAATGAAATTCAATTTCAGAAAATAATAACCCACTTTTTTCAGAAAAAGAGAAAACAGTTTGCCTACTAGTGATTTCCCATTAATACAAGAAACAGAAATTGTTGCCATACTCTAATTGCGTTTGTTAGCCCTAGCATGACTGCTAATGTCCAAAGTAGTGAGTAGAAAGCAATGCGGCCAATGATTACTGGGGCTTGGTTTTCCCCTTGTGTTTTTTTTTTATATTCTACTTTATTTTTTAAATGATTGAGGATGCTTTCACAATTAGAGTGTGGCAAGATACCAGACAGATGAGGAAATAGAAACAATGAATAATAAAGATCAGAAGATAACATGAAGTAGGATTAAATATGTAGGCATATATGATGATATAGATAATGGTAGATATATAGCTATGATAGACACAAATATAGATATTGATTACAGATAACATAAACTCCTAGGTACCATAGATGTGCCAGAAATTTGCCTCCAGGCTTACATTTTTTTTTGACTAGGGAAAATCACATTTTTCTGAAATCTTCAATTTTATGAAACCAATAATGATCAAATCTAAATGAACATGTTTGAACCATAATAATGTCTCATTTATTTCTAATATTCTTCATATTTCTTCTGAGTCCTCTCTTAAAAGTTCCTAGACTTTATATTTTGCAACCAGAAGACAAAAATTGAAACTGAACTCCTCTTATCGGCTATCAACATTGAATCAGGGTATCTATTGCTTATATTTGATACACAAGGTCTGTCTGGAAAAAGTCCAACCATTGTCAATATAACGAGAATGGTTTGCATGGCAAACCAATGTAACCTGGCAGCTAGGAGAGTGGACTGGAATGTATGCATGTATGAACAAGGATGATTTCACTGTACTAGTCAGTGGGGGTAGTAGACACTGTCAAATGAGCATGTGTACTGTGTGGCTGACACATACAAAATGACTGAGCAAGTAGAGCAACAAATTTGTATCAAATTTTGCACTAAGCTTGAACAAACTCTTTGGATGTTTCAGAAGGATTTCAGGGATGATGTAATGAGTGTAGCACAAATAAAAATGTGTCACAAATGCTTCAAAAATGATTGAGAATCTGTTGAATGTGATCCACATTCTGCAATGCCTACAACTAACAGAATACCTGAATGTTGAATGTATATGGGCTGCAATCAACAAAGATCAGTGACCGACAGTACAAGCTGGAAGCTGATCTGGGGATTCCAAAAATTACTATGTCTTGTTTTGACTCAAGAGCTTGGTATGATATGTTTCATGGCAATATTCACTCCATGGCTTCTACTACCAGAGCAGAGGAAACATTGTGCTGCAATTGCTAATGACTTGATTCAAATTGCTACCAATGAACCAGATTTCCTCAAGAAGGTCATAATCAAAGATGAATTGTGGGCCTATGGCTATGATCCAAAAACAAAGGACTAGTCATCCCAGTGGAAGTCATCTAGTTCTCCACACTCAAAGAAGGTGGAGCAAAGTTGCAGCAAGATCAAGACAATGTCAACTGGTTTTTTTTTTGGTAGTGAAGGTGTTGTCCAACATGAGTACACCCCCTAGGCCAAACGATTAATAAGGAGTACTACCTAAGTGTTCTTCATAGTTGAGAGATGCAATAGGAAGAAAATGGCCACAGCTATGGGTAACTCATGATTAATAGCTTCATCACCACTATGCACCCACTCATGTATCATGTCTCCTGTAGAGTTTTTGGCAAAACATCAAATCATCCAGGTGCCTCAGCCCCTCTACAGCCCAGATTTGGCTTCCTGTGACTTCAGGCTTTTCCCCAAAGTAAAATCACCTTTCAAGGGAAGAGAATTTAGACTGTCAATGAGATTCAGGTAAATACAATGAGGCAGCTGATGGCAATTACAACTGAAGATGTAGCAGAGTGTTTTGAACAGTGGAAGAGATGCTGGGAGAACTGTGTGAGGTCTCAAGCTGCCTACATTGTAGGGGACTGAGGTATCATTGTCCTATGTATAGTGTTTCTTATATCTTGTTTCTTCTTTAAAAAATGCCTCTATTTTTCATGTCACACAGCCAGATACTTTTTTGGCAGGCCTCATACATGTAGGACTCTAATACATTTTTTTTTGTATTTCTCTCATATCATCACTATTCAGTCATATGTTTCAAGTTATTATTACTCCTGCGAGGGAATCACAAAAATGTCCATTTTAGATTATTAATAAGAACTAAAAGAGTAAAATTAAGCATTTACTGCTAATGGGGTTGGGAGCTGTTGGCTAGCAGAGTGGTACCACTGTGTTCCAGTTTTTATCTCAAGTACACACTGGGTACCTTTAACCAGCTATTCAATCTCTTAAACTTTTAAATCTAATTTCTTCTTTTAAATCCTCTTTCCTTGTTTTGTCTGGTCTCCTAACCCTTGAAGTTCTCTTAGATAAGCTCTAAATTCAGTTGAAATGATCCCTATTGATTTCTTGAATTTCTCATAAAGCTTAAAACAGAAAAACAAACTCATATCAAAAGCTGAAATATGTGTCACTGAGCTAATAAAAACAATGAATGCATTTAATGTTTAAGCCAACAATAGGTATTTAAGGAAAAAAGCATACATTCAATAGTAGCAAATACCTCATAACACTTACTAAATGCTCAGCTAATTCTTATATACCCCTACCTGGTGATTGCCATTATTATCCCCATTTTACAGATGAGGGAATTAAAGAGACACAGATTAAATAGAAGTCACACAGCTAGTGAGAAATGGAGATACTATTCTAACTTTAGCAGTCAAACTTACAAATTACAAATTCCCTAAAGGGAATTGACCCCAGGCAGATCTGCTTGTTCCATACACGGCTTCTCCTATGATCCTGCTTATTTGTTCTCCCATGTCCAAATGCTCACATCCCTTCCTAGCAATTTAACCTTACAGATAAAGCATAATCTAGTTTAATGTATCTTTCCAATGAGTAGTACATACTTAAAATATATTTTTATTTCTCATATATGTAAAGAAAAGCCAAAAGGGAGAAATAGCAGATGATGTTTTTCTCAGAGATGGTTAACCCCTAATTAGGTACATCCTTAAATTTTCAGGCTAGATTGCTAATTAGCTGTTGATGTAATTTTTCTAGGTTTTCAAATATTGGTGATTATATGAAAATTGTAAACATTTTGAAAATCAAACTGTTGAATTTACCTTAAAGTCTAATTAAATATTGGCAAAATGTTCTAACATACCTAAATGTCAAATCCATTTGACATTTTGTCAATCCAAAATTACAAATTTCAGTGCACTTGATGAGAATATTATTTATTATTTATTGCTTCTATGATTATGACTCAGGTGATGGACATATTGCTTAATGAATACTTTCAAATTACAAAGAAGCAATGGCTTAGGATGAATAAAAAGTATGAAGTTGTTGCTGTTCTTTTGATTTTGCCTCTAAACTAAGGTCAGTATCCCGAGTTTGCATTTCTGGGTTCAGGCCAATACAATAAACCTTTATTGAACATCCATTGTCTTTAAAGTGAGTTAGATTCTGGGCAATAGGGAGCTATCTGCTTTCATAAAAGTTAAGATCTACTAGAATGAACCAAATATATACAGAATGCAATACAGTGCAAGGTGCTAAGAGAAGAGAAGGATAAAATATTATTAAAATTTACACAAACACAAAAATGAAATTAGACATTATTTATGTCTAATTATGTCAGGACACTGGGTCCTGATATTTAAATAGATTTTATAGGTAGAAATGAGAAGAAGCTCATTACTAACGGATGAAATATCAAGAGCAAGGACAGTGGCATGAAAGACCAGTGTAGGCTCTGAGGAAGGCAGCTATTGAGGATGGCTTCAGTGTGCAATGGCAGAAAAAATAATAGAAGTAAAAAGGCCTCTTAGATGAAAATAGCTTGTCTGTTGACAAGATCCTTGTGATCAGATGACAAGAGTCTTATCATCAGATGAGAAGAACCTTGAATTTAAAGAAAGGATGCAAGTGTAAATCAGAGAAGATTGTGAAATCAGAGAGTGATAGAATAAGACATGATTTAAGAAACTCTCTTGCAGCACGGTGCAAAACTGACTGGGAAAGCTAATGGCCCAAGAAGTGGGAAGACCAGTCAGGAAGCTGTCACAATTGTCCACACACTATTGGAAATGAGAGTGTGGGCCAGGTCGGTGACAATGTTAACAGAAAGGAGGAGATGGATATAAGAGAAACTGAAAAAGTAGAATCACCTTTCCTTGGAAATTTCTTTAACTTGGTTTCTGAGAGAAAGAATAATTAATTCTAAAAATGTCATCTCTACTTGATTGCAAAAAAAATATGAAACCATTAACCCAGCAAAAGATCCTGAAAGAAAATATTTGTAAAGCAGAGTTTGATTGTGGGTATGATCAATGTAAGGTTGTAGAGTAAAATTTATGTAAAATACCTATCAAACACATATTAATTTTGAGTATGAAACTCAAAGGAGAGATACTGAGGATACACATGTATATTTGGGAGTTGTCTGAATATAGATGGGGATGAAATTATGGCAACAAATGACATGGCATAGAAAAAGAAAAAATAATAGAGCAAAGAAACATGAGAGCATAGTTTTGGAGATAATATATGTTTAGAAACACTAAGAGAATTAGGAAGGATATGTCAAAACAGTAGCACAGAACAATGACACTGAATCCAAAGAATAAATCTTCATGAAAAAGATAATTAAGTAGAAAAAATGAGAAATGAGAAGCAGCTATTTGATTTTATAACTAGGTGACTTGCCCTGGCTGGCGTAGCTCAGTGGATTGACCACAGGCTGTGAACCAAAGTATCGCAGGTTCGATTCCCAGTCAGGGCACATGCCTGGGTTGCAGGCCACAGCCCCCAGCAACCGCACATTGATGTTTCTCTCTCTCTCTCTCCCTACCTTCCCTATCTAAAATAAATAAATAAAATCTTTAAAAAAAAAAAACTAGGTGTCTTTATTCACATAGAAATTTTAGAAGAATGGTAGATATAAAAGCTGTGCTGTCAAGTAGTGAACAGGCAGTGAGGACTGGTACATGCTGAGTATAGATGAATGAAAGAAAAAGTAAAGAGTAGGTTTACCAAGTCATTAAATTGCTTAATATACTGTTGTAAACATGTGTTATATTATTATTGATTTTACTTTGTTTAATTACTACTGGTAAGCCAGTATGGGAACACTATCCTATGTTTGTGGGATCTCCCACTGTATAAATTTTGGTGGTTGACATTGCAAGCTAGAAAGCCCACATTTAGCAGCTGGGGTAAGAACACAGGCCTAGGGCTTATCCATATACACACTTTTGCCCACAACTTTGACTCTGGAGTAAGGCACACTGACAAGTAGGGAGAATGAAGAATTTCTTTCAGGATTAGCCCTAGAAACATAATATGTCTAGAAACAGCCCAACGAAGTGCCAGCAACAGCAGCTATTGACAGTGATGGTGGTAATAGCACTTCCCGAGCCATTTTGGAAATAAGATTTTAGTTGTAGTCCTAGCTTCACGTGCCACCTCTTCTTTTTTTTTAGTCTGGCTTTCTATCCTCCCAGACAATTTGGAGAGTTACCCAATAGGTTTTAAATATATGAAAAGTAAAGTCAAGGAACATGTATATGAAGGACCCATGGACAAGGGGAATGGGGGAAAGACGGGAGGTCAAGTCAAGGGAGAGTAATGGGGGAGGAAGGGGACAACTGTAATGGAAAAAAATAAAATTAAATTAAAATTAAAAAAATAAAATAATAAAGATGGTTTACCTGTGTAAGTCAGCTAGAATTAATTAATTTATTTTTATAGCTAAGAATACTGATTGACACATAGTTATGACAAAAGATCGAGGTAACAAGAATTTTAGGCCTCTGGCTTAAGAATATTTGAAATGTCTGACCATGGTATATACAGTAGGTAAGAAAGCAAGTAAAAAGAGTGAAGGATTAATCTTATGGAGTAATAAAAGGACAACAGGGACTTGAGAAGTTGATGACAATAAATAATAGGTTCTTGAGAATAAAAGAGTGAGAGAGGTTAGAGGAGTATTTAACAGTTCAATACAGCAGAAGTCAGTAAGGAGATATGGTTCATGTCTTAGACAACTATGTAAAATCAGTTTGACCTTGCTGCTAACTACACGCTATTGAGGAATGGTTATGGTACTAACAGGAAACAGGGCATCTGTATTTGGGCATTACTTGATGTGCCACAGCCTCTCAGCTAAATCTGCAGACAGTGATTCCTTAGTTTCTTCATTCCAGTACATCATGTGGTTCTCCCTGGCTGATTGGATGTCACCTGATTTATTTTAAATTACTTTTAAATATTTATATCCAAGTAATACTTGCATACGGTAAAAATTTAAAAAAAATAAAAGCATAAATGAAAAACAACAATTTCTTGCTTTCACTCTTCCCAGCTTAGCCTTGTTCCCCAGAGATAAACAGTATGAAATGAGCCATCGTAATTAATACTCTGGGAATTGAAATTGCCAAAAATATATACAAAATAGAATTAGTATAGGTTTATATGACTCTGGAAACTTCAAAATATATCAAAAGTAAGATTCCTCTGATGCGTGCATACGTGTGCACATGCATGTGCTTGTGTGTGTCTATTCATTTTTTTGTTTATTTGGTTTGGGAGTTTGTCTCTTTGACATAGACAGAACCACTGAGCTTAGAGGTAGAGACTGAAGGGTAGAAATAGCTGTATTGGTGTATTATTTGTAAGTAATCAAGGTGAAGAACAAATCAAAGGGTACAATTATTCATATTTCATTTGCCTAAGTATCAAGTTGCTTTTAATTTTAAGTGACTTATCAATGTAAAAGAAATACTTATCTTCCCCCCATGAAAAAACTTATAAAAAATTAAATTTGGTTGCAATGTATTCAAATTAAGACTGCATCTAAATAATAACTTAGAATTAAAAATTATAAACCCAGCTAACTTCAACTACCTGATATAGATTATATAGAAATTTATTATCAGAGTATTTGAAAATTTTAAAAATACATCTTAGATCCACTCATTTTACACAATGGAATACTATGCAGAAGAAAGAAAGAAGGAGCTCCTACCTTTTGTGACGGCGTGGATGGACCTGGAGAGTATTATGGTAAGTGAAATAAGTCAGGCAGTGAAAGACAAATATCATATGATCTCACCTATAAGTGGAACCTAATCACCAAGGCAAATAAATGAGAAAAATAGAACCAGAAACTTGGAAATAAAGAACAAACAGACAGCGACCAGAGGGGAGGGGGAGGGGATAACAAAGGGAAGAAGGGGAAGTGGCAAGTCAAGGAGCATGTATAAAGGACCCCTGGACAAAGACAACAGGGGTAGGGAGAGGACTGAATGTAAGAGGTGGGAGGTGGGTAGAGCAGGAAAGAGTTATGGGAGAAAAGTAGGGGTAACTGTTACTGAACAATAAAAAATTAAAGAAGAAAATAAATATATAAAAATATATCTTATGGTTGGGGCTAAAAACATTATCTAGTTTATCTACCTACTCAATGGAGAAACATTTTTGAAATATTTCTTTTTCTACTTAGCTTGTATTGTATTTTTCCTTTACCATTTATCCCCCATACTCTCTTCCACTTTCGTCCAACCCTCTCTTCCCCCAAATCACCACACTGTTGTCCATGTCCATGAGTATTTTTCTTTTTCTTTTCTTTTTTCGTTTGATC
>PVIA01011232.1:0-45943 GCA_004024845.1 Tonatia bakeri
GGAATATCAGCGGGGGAGCGGGTGGGAAGCGAGGGGGAAAAGGTACAGAGAATAAGTAGCATAGATGGTAGGTAGAAGATAGACAGGGGGAGGTTAAGAATAGTGTAGGAAATTTAGAAGCCAAAGAACTTATATATATGACCCATGGACATGAAGTAAAGGAGGGGAATGCAGGTGGGAGGGGGTGCACCGGGTGGAGGGAAATAAAGGAGGGGAATGGGACAACTATACTAGCACAATAAATAAAATATATTTTAAAAACTTAATTAAGTTAAAATAATGTCATTGGGGTGAGTTCTAATCCCATATGGTTGATGTAGGTATAAGAAGACGAGGTTAGGACCCAGACATGCACAGAGGAAGACCTCATGAAGTCACAGGCCATCTATAAGCCATAGAGAGAGGGCTCAGAAGAAACCACCCCTGCCAACACCTTGATCTCAGACTATAACCCCCAGAACTATGAGACAATAAACTTTTGTTATTCAAGCTCCCCAAACCCAGTCTGTGGCCATTTGTTATGACAGTCCTAGAAGACTAATGTAGTTAAGATTGTAGGTATCAGATGTAGCAAAAGATAGGGCAAGGCATATGGCTTAAAATAAGAAGCCTACTTAGAAGTCTATATATGTAGACCCTTAGGTACCTAGCACACACATCCAAGAATACTTCTAGCCCTCACCTCTAGCATGAAGTATATTCTACAAAAACATTAAATTAGAGAGGCTCCAAATTCAGAGAAACGAGACCTAGTAAAGGCCAGGGAAGAGGAACTATTCTGAAAACTTAGGAACCAAGTGAAAGATTACCATCTAAAGACTGAGACACCATCCCTGACCCAACCCACATTGTTATTTGGTCCCAGACTGATGTAGATGACAGTTGGCAGGAAATTGACCTTATTTTCTAGAGAAAGAGACAAGGCTCTCTTAGAGGTCTGCACACAGTGACATTCGTGGGACTGATACAAATGACTGGATTGCTTCTAAACATCTTACATTAAAACACTCTGAGTTAAAAGGCCATCATACCTCACACCCACAGCTCTGGAATACCTCACTATTAAAGATGAATAGCAAGGTTAAGGTCATCAGATAATTGAGGAAATCTCCCAACTTTGAAAGACAGGCAATCAAGCAATCAGAGAAAAAAAAAGAGAGAGAGAAAAGAAAAAAACCTTGAAGGAAATTGAGACAAAGCAGAGGGCTGAAGAAGACTATTAAAAATTGCCCTGGCTGGCGTAGCTCTAGATTGAGTGCAGGCTGCGAACCAAAGCATCGCAGGTTTGATTCCCAGTCAGGGCACATGGCTGGGTTGCAGGCCACAGCCCCCAGCAACTGCACATTGATGTTTCTCTTTTTCTCTTTTTCCCTCCCTTCCCTCTCTAAAGTAAATAAATAAAATCTTTTTTTAAAAAAGTCACCACTGAAAGAATAAGTCCCCCCACTGCCACCTGCCCTCAGGAGAACTTGCTGTCTTCCAGCCACAACCGCAACAGTGGAAGAAAGGGCAGGAAGAAAATCTAATGTTCAAAAGAAAAACAAAACAACTGTTAAAAATTGTACTTATCACACTGTGCCTCCACACACAACCAAAATAAGGACAACAAAAATTTAGAAGCAAAAAACAACCAGTACTGACAGAAAATTTAACTGTATGGAAGTCCAACTACCAAGGAGTTAAAGTAGACACATTCATCCAGACTGGTAGGAGGGGCAGAGTCGGGCTGCCAGGCGGAGAGGGATCATGGCATAAAAAAGCAAAAAGCAGTGGCTGGTGGACCCTGGGCATGCAAGGCAGCAGGGGACTGACCCAGCAAGGCAGCGGATTGGGGAACAGGGCACTGGTGTGCAAGGTAGCTGGCAGACTGAGAGGTCCCATATTCATATAAAGATAAACCAGGTGAAACTGGGGAGCAAGACAGACTGCGCAACCCAGGGCCTCAGCACAGGGAAGTAAAGCCTCCAAACCACTGATCAAAAACACCTGTGGGGGTTGAGGTGCAGGGAGAAACTCCCAGCCTCACAGGAGAGTTTGTTGGAGAGACCCACAGGGTCCTAGAATGTACACAAACCTACCCACACAGGAATCAGCACCAGAAGGGCCAAGTTTGCTTGGAGGAAGTGACAGAAGTGACTAAAATCCAGCAGAGAGTGGAGCAAGCGCCATTGTTCCCTCTCAGACCCCTGCCCCACATACAGCATCACAACCCAGCGACCTGGGTTGCCCCACCCTGGTAAACACCTAAGGCTACACCCCTTACTACATAACAGGTGCATCAAGATAAAAAAAAAAAAACCGGCCCAAACAAAAGAACAGATCAAAGCTCCAGAAAAAATACAACTAAGCCACAAAGAGATAGCCAACCTATCAGATGCACAGTTCAAAGCACTGGTAATCAGGATGCTCACAGAATTGGTTGAGTTTGGTCACAAATTAGATGAAAAAAATTGAAGGCTATGCTAAGTGAAGTAAAGGAAAATGTACAGGGAACCAAAAGTGATGGAAGGAAACTGGGACTCAAATCAAGGGAGTGAATCAGAAGGAAGAAAGTAACAACCAAACAGAAAAGAATGAAGAAACAAGAATTCAAAAAAATGAGGACAGGCTTAGGAACCTCCAAGATATCTTTAAATGTTCCAATATTCAAATTATAGAGGTACCAGAAGGAGAAGAGGAAGAACAACAAGTGGAAAAGTTATTTGAACAAATAATGAAGGAGAACTTCCCCAATCTGGCAAAGAAAATAGAATTCCAGGAAGTCCAGGAAGCTCAGAGAGTCCCAAAGAACTTGGACCCAAGGAGGAACACACCAAGGCACATCATAATTACATTAGCCAAGATTAAAATGAAGGAGAGAATCCTAGAAGCAGCAAGAGATAAGGAGACAGTGACCTACAAAGGAGTTCCCATAAGACTGCCAGCTGATTTCTCAAAAGAGACCTTACAGGCGAGAAGGGGCTGGAAAGAAGTATTCCAAGTCATGAAAGGCAAGGACCTACATCCAAGATTGCTCTATCCAGCAAAGCTTTCATTTAGAATGGAAGGGCAGATAAAGTGCTTCTCAGGTAAGGTCAAGTTAAAGGAGTTCATCATCACCAAGCTCTTATTATATGAAATGTTAAAGAGATTTATCTAAGAAAAAGAAGATAAAAAACATGTACAGTAAAATGACAGCAAACTCACAATTATTAACAACCACACCTAAAGCAAAAACATAAGCAAACAACTAGAACAGGAACAGAACCACAAAAATGGAGATCACATGGAGGGTTAGCAACAGGGGAGTGGGAGGAGGAGAGAAGGGGAAAAGGCACAGGGAATAAGTAGCATAGATGGTAGGTAGAAAATAGGGGGAAGATAAGAATAGTATAAGAAATGTAGAAGCCAAAGAACATATGACACATGAACATGAACTAAAGGAGGGGTGTGGAATGTGGGTGGGAGAGGGTGTGCAAGGTGGAGGGGAGTAAAAGGGGGAAAATGGGATAACTGTAATAGCATAATCAATAAAATGTATTTTTAAAAAAGATTAACCTTCTAGCAAGAGGGAATTATGCAGCAGATGGCCTTCAGACTTCAATTTCAGTGTCTATTCCTTCCTGGGTTTCCAGCCTGTTGGCCCACTCTACAGATTAAGGACTTGGCAGCCTCTGTAATCATGTCAGCCAATTCCTTAAATAAATAAATAAATAAATAATTTTTACCTATGCTCAAGGAGAAAAAGAGTATATTGCATCTATAAAATAGTAACATGATTTTTAGAAATAATATAAGTAGCTTTTGGAAAATAAAGTTTCAATAGAAGAAATTTAAAATTAAACAAAAGCACTGAAAGATAAAGTTTCAGAAATCTCCTAGGAAGTAGAATTGAAAAGAAGTCAGGAAAAAAGAAAAAAAGGTAATGAAATTAGAGAATTAATTTATCAAAGTTCAATAATCAATTTACAGGAGTTCTACAAAGAGAACAATAATTTCAACCAGAAAAATAATAGAAGAAAATGTCTGGGCTAGAAAACATGAATGTCTAGATTAAAAGTGCACAACACAATGTATTTGAGAAAGATCCCCACTAAGGCTAACAACATGTTTTTACATTTTTGTTTACTTGCATTACATTGTAATGAACACTTACTAGCTGAATGAGATAAACAAAAATATCTAGACAGGGAAGATGGCGGTGTGGTAGGAGGGAGCAGATTCCACTTTCTTCTACACATGGGAGAAAAACCTAGCCAATCTATGGAGAAACAGAGCAAATAGCCAACAGTACCACAGCATATATGAAAATAGGAGATTAAAAATTATAGTGGACATTGAAAAACCAGACGGTAAAGAGAGTGCTTCAGGATAACAAGGGCCCAGGGATCAGCACGGGGACCAGGGAAGTTGCAGCCCTAGGCCCCACACGCCCGGGTCTGCCTCAGGGCACTCAGGAGAGAGCTGGGTCAACCGCTCCTTCCCTGGCCAAACAAGGATTGAGTAACACTGGTGGAGGCCTGGTTGCTTGAAGAACAGGGAGGGGAGGAAGGACTGAGTGGCAATCACACAGGGCTGTGAGCACCCACACATAGCCCTGGGAAGAGTGTGCATGGGAGCCTGTGTGACAAAGGGTAGCCTGGCTGCGCACCCACACGCGCAACCTGGGGAGAGTATGTTTTTTGGAAGACCTCAAGCCCACAGCCGTGAACCCAGGGAAGGCACGGGCGCTCCACAGGATCCCCAGAGCCCACAGCCATGAACTCCAGAGAGCATGCTTAGGAGGGCCAGGATCCCACAGGCAGGGCCCTGTGGAGAGACACCAGACTGGCTCTGGGGAGAGTATGCGCCAGGCTGACTGAGTGCTGAATGGAAAGGGAGAAAAGTGATACCAATTGCCCCTTGGCCTGCTAAAGCTAGCAAGACCAGAAAAACCGGTTTGGCCAGTTGGAAACCAACAAGAGGTTTTTTTGTTTGATTGTTTATTTTCTTGTTTTTTTTTAACTAACTTTTTATTTTTTAATTTTTATTATGTTTATATCTCTCAATTCCTTTTGCTTCTCTTTCCTTCTTTCTAGTGTTATTCCTTCTTCATTTCTTTACAATTTTATCTCTTCTTCCTTCCATCTGCTTTTCTTCTTTTTTCTTCCTTTTTTTTTCTTTTTTTTTTGAACCTGCAAGTTATAGCATGTTTGTATTATCATTTTTTCATTATTCTTACATTTTTTATTTTAATAGTATTTTGGTATTCCTCTTCTTTCTATATAGTCTTCTTTGCTTGGCTGGTTGTATTATATTGTTTGACAGGTTTCCCCTGTTATCTCATTCATAGAGTATTGATAATTTACTTCACTTCATTTGTGTTCCTTAGTACACTACTCGAGGTTCTATACTCCCTGTTCTTGTTATCTAGATCTCATAGAGTCTGTCATATTATTGTTGCTCTAATATTACTGTAAATAATAGCTATTCCATACAATTGTAAATAGTACACTATACCCCTCCCAGATCTTAGCCCACTTCACAGTTTCCTGAACTCTATTACTGTAGTGGTTAACTCTATTCTCTCACACACTACACCAATTTACTAATCTTTACTCTCACCTTACGTCAGAATCTGACCTCCCACAACTTCACTGCTTTCTAGATCCAACTCACAATCCTTCCCTCCCCAACAAGAGTCTTATCTTCTTTCCATCCTTTCTAAAAAGTGGCTAGTTGGGTGGAAGATCATGCTTAACTATACATGGCCAAAGGATCTCCTATATCTTTTCTACTGGCTGCTACTGTAAATATCATAGAATACTCTCTAGCTATCTTAAACCATTTTGCCTTACCCCTCCAACTGATCACAAAAAAAGAGTAGGGGGAAGCTGTGAACACCAGGACACCCCAAGGAGACTGTTCCACTGAATCTCACAGGTATTCTACCACAGAAGTTCACACCATAAACCCAGGGATTCAGAACAGATCAATTTAAGAAACAGAGGCTAACAAGAAGAGTCTCACAAACAATGGGAAGACAAAGAAACAATCCCCAAATGAAGGGAAAGGAGGAAGCCTCAGAAAGAATGATAAATGAAATAGAGGCAACTCAACTATCAGATATTGAGTTCAAAACAATGATTATCAAGAAGCTCAATGAGCTTACAATGAGCTACCAGAAACTACAGGGAAACTACAATGATCTCACTGCAAAATATATCAACATGAAAAAGAAAATAGAAACTATGAACAAGGGCCGAGAGGAAATGAAGAATACAATTTCTGAAATGAAGAACACAGTAGAAGGAATCAAAAACAGGATGGATGAAGTAGAAGATCGGATCAGCGAATTGAAGGACAAAGTTGAAAAAAAACACCCAGAAAGAGCAAGAAAAGAAAAAGAGGCTCAGAAATAATGAACAGGGATTAAGAGAAATGGAAGACAATATGAAACATAATAATATCCGTATAATAGGGATATCAGAAGGAGAAGAAGAAGAGCAAGGGATAGAAAACCTATTTGAAAAAGTAATGATGGAAAACTTCCCTAATCTGATGAGAGAAAAAGTCACACAAATTCAGGAAACACTGAGAGTCCCAATCAAGAGGAACCCAAAGAGGCCCACCTCAAGACACATCATAATTAAAATGGCAAAATTTCAAGACAAAGAGAGAATATTAAAGGCAGCAAGGGAGTAAAAGGAAGTAACATACAAGGGAGCCCTAATAAGGCTGGCAGCTGACTTCTCAATGGAAACACTTCAAGCCAGAAGAGAATGGCAAGAAATATTCCAAGTAATGAGAACCAGAGGTCTGAAACCAAGGCTACTTTACCCAGCAAGGCTCTCCATGAAGATAGAAGGCCAAATAAGAAGTTTCCCAGACAAAAGAAGTCTAAAAGAATACATCTCCACCAAACCAGCTCTGCAAGAGATGCTAAAGGGACTGCTTTAAGGAAAGGAAGGAAAAGAAAGAGAGAGAGAGAGAGAGAGAGAGAGAGGGAGAGAGAGAGAGAAACACAGGTACATAAATGGCCATGAATAAATACCTTTAAATAATAACCTTAAACTTAAATGGATTAAATGCTCCAATCAAAAGACATAGAATAGCAGAATGGATAAGAAAACATGACCCACACATATGCTGCCTACAAGAGACCCATCTCAGAACAAAAGACCTCCACAGGCTGAAAGTGAAGGGCTGGAAACAAATTTTCCAAGCAAACAGACAGGGAAAAAAAGCTGAGATAGCAGTACTTATATCAGACAAAATAGACTTCCATAAAAGGACCATAAAGAGAGACCCAGAAGGTCACTTCATAATGCTCAAGGGAAGAATCCAACAAGAAGACATAAACATTGTAAATATATATGCACCCAACATAGGAGCACCCAAATACATAAAGAAAATCTTAGAGGACTTCAAGAAAGATATTGACAACAACACAATTATAGTGGGGGATTTTAACACCCCACTGTCAAAAATGGATAGATCTTCCAAACAAAATATCAACAAAGATATTGAGGCATTGAACAATGCCCTAGATGAAATGGACTTAACTGATATACACAGAGCCCTCCATCCCAAAGAAGGTAAATACACATTCTCTTCAAATGTACATGGAACATTTTCAAAAATAAACCACATGATAGGACACAAAACAAGCCCCAACGAATTCAAGAAAATTGAAATCATACCAAGCATCTTCTCAGATCACAAGGGACGGAAACAAGAAACCAACTCCAAGGGGAAAAAAAAACCCAAAACACTCAAAATCATGGATATTAAATAGCATGCTATTAAACAATGAATGGGTCAAGAATGAAATCAGGGAAGAAATCAAAAAGTTTCTGGAAACAAATGAAATGAACTCACAACAACCCAAAACTTATGGGACACAGCAAACGCAGTCTGGAGAGAGAAATTCAAAGTGATACAGGCCTACCTAAAAAAGATGGAAACATTTCAAACAAACAACCTAACCCTACATCTACAAGAACTTGAAGAACAACATTAAAGACAGCCAGAGCAAGTAGAAGGAAGAAAACAACCAAGATCAGAGCAGAATTAAATGACATAGAGACTAAAAGCACAATTCTAAGGATCAATGAATCCAGGAGATGGTTCTTTGAAAACATAAGCAAAATCAACAAGCCTTTAAGCATGCTCATCAAGGAAAAAAAGAGAGAAGACCCAAATAAACACAATCAGAAATGAAAGAGGAGAGATTACAACTGATACCACAGAAATACAAAGCATTGGAAGAAATTACTATGAAGAACTGCATGCCAAGAAATTTGAAAATCGTGATGAACTGGACAAATTTCTAGAAAAATATAATCTTCCAAAACTCAGTAAAAAAGAAGCAGAAAGCCTGAACAGACCAATAACAGCAAATGAAATTGAAGCAGTAATCAAAAAACTTCCAATACACAAAAGCCCTGGACCAGATGGTTTCACAGGAGAATTCTACAAAGCATTTAAGGAAGAGCTAGCCCCTACCCTTCACAGACTATTCCAAAAAATTGAAAATGATGAAAGACTCCCAAACTCTTTTTATGAGGCCAACATCATCCTAATCCCAAAACCAGATAAAGGCACAACAAAGAAAGAAAACTTCAGGCCAATATCTCTGATGAACATAGACACTAAAATCCTCAACAAAATATTGGCAAACCACAACCAACAATACATTAAAAAGATCATACACCATGACCAAGTGGGATTCATCCCAGGGATGCAAGGATGGTACAATATTTTCAAATCAGTAAATGTAATACATCACATAAACAAAAGCAAAGACAAAAATCACATGATCATATCAATAGATGCAGAAAAAGCATTTGATAAGGTACAGCACCCATTTATGATAAAAAGAAAAACAGTCAGCAAAGTGGGAATAGAAGGAGCATTCCTCAACATAATAGAGGCCATACATGAGAGACCTACATCATACTCAATGGGCAAAAACTAAAATCTTTTTCCACTAAGATCAGGAACTAGACAAGGATGTCCACTTTCACCACTTCTATTCAACATAGTATTGGATGTTTTAGCTACAGCAATCAGACAAGAAAAGGAAATAAAAGGCAACCATATTGGAAAGGAGGAAACAAAACTGTCACTGTTTGCATATGACATGATAGTGTACATAGAAAATCTTATAGACTCCACCAAAAAACTGCTCAACCTAATAAATGAACTTGGCAAAACAGCAGGATACAAAGTCAATATCCAGAAATCAAAGGCATTTTTGTACACCAACAATGAAACAGCAGAAGCAGAAATCAAGAAAAAAATCCCATTTGATACAGCAGAAAGAAAAATAAAATACCTAGGAATAAACCTAACCAATGAGGCAAAAGACCTGTATTCAGAAAACTACATAACACTGAGGAAAGAAATCAAGGAAGACACAAACAAATGGAAACATATACCATGCTCATGGATCAGAAGAATTAACACTATCAAAACATGATGTTAATCATGTATTAACCATGTAACATGGTTCATTAATCATGTAACATTGGGTAACATCCATACTACCCAAAGCAATTTATAGATTCAGTGCAATACCCATTAAAGTACCAATGGCATATTTCACAGACATAGAACAAACACTTTAAAAATTTATATGGAACCATAAACGACCTCAAATAGCTGCTGCAATCTTGAGAATGAAAAGTAAAGTAGGAGGGATCACAATACCTGTTACTAAACTGTATTACAAGGCCACTGTAATCAAAAACAGCCTGATACTTGCATAAAAACAGGCACATGGACCTATGGAACAGAACAGAGAGCCCAGAAATAAACCCAAGTCTCTATGGTCAATTAATACTTGACAAAGGGAGCAGCAACATAAAATGGAGTAAAAACAGTCTCTTCAAAACATGGTGTTGGGAGAACTGGACAGCTATGTGCAAAAAAATGAAACTGGAGCACCAACTTACACCATACACAAAAATAAATTCAAGGTGGATAAAAGATTTAAATATAAGTCATGACACCATTAAAGTCCTAGAGGAGAACATAGGCAGGAAAATCTCAGATATCTCAGCAAGGGACATAAAGGAAAGAATAAACAAATGGGTTCTCATCAAAATAAAAAAGCTTCTGCACGGGTAAAGAAAACAGTATTAAAATAAAAAGAGAACCAACTGTATGGGAAAACATATTTGACAATGACACTGCAGACAAGGGTTTAATCTCCAAAGTATATGAAGAACTCACACGATTCCACTCTAAGAAGATAAGAAAC
Source organism: Tonatia bakeri (assembly GCA_004024845.1). Lineage (NCBI taxonomy): Eukaryota > Metazoa > Chordata > Mammalia > Chiroptera > Phyllostomidae > Tonatia > Tonatia bakeri. The sequence goes on from PVIA01011232.1 coordinate 10,226, forward strand.
CCAATTTAAAAAATGGGCAAAGGACTTGAACAGACACTTCTCCAAGGAGGACACACAGAAGATCCAGAGACAGATGAAAAGATGCTCAATATCACTAGCCATCAGAGAGATGCAAATTAAAACCACAATGAGATACCACTCCACACCGGTCAGAATAGCCATCATAAACAAAGCAACAAACAACAAGTGTTGGAGAGGTTGTGGAGAAAAGGGGACCCTAGTGCACTGTTGGTGGGACTGCAGACTGGTACAACCACTATGGAAAACAGTATGGAATTTCTCAGAAAACTAAAAATGGACCTGCCTTTTGACCCAGCAATTCCACTGCTGGGGTTCTATCCTACAAACCCTGAAACACCAATCCAAAAGAACCTATGCACCCCAATGTTCATAGCAGCACAATTTACAATAGCTAAGTGTTGGAAGCAACCTAAGTGCCCATCAGCAAATGAATGGATCAAAAATCTATGGTACATTTGCACAATGGAATACTATGCAGCAGAAAGAAAGAAGGAGCTCCTACCCTTTGCAGCAGCATGGATGGAACTGGAAAGCATTATGCTGAGTGAAATAAGCCAGGCAGTGAAAGACAAATACCATATGATCTCACTTTTAACAGAAACCTAAACAACAAAACAAACACACAAGCAAAATATAGCCAAAGACACTGAAAAAGAGAACAGGCTGACAGTGACCAGAGGAGAGAGGGGAGGAAATTTCAGGGGAGAATGAGAAGGGTTTACAAGAACAAATACAAAGGACACATGGACAAAAACAAGGGCAAGGGGTGGAAATGGGAGGGAAGTGGGGAGGAATGGGTGGGTGAGCTGGGATGGGAGTAACGGACAGAAAGCTGTACTTGAACAACTATTAATATAAAATTTAAAAAAAAGAAAAATATCTATAGACCAAAAGGTATAGGAAATACTATGCAGTCATTAAAAAGAATAAGATACCCCTTTTATGGATCTACATGGAAAGATGACCATAAGTTGTAATTAAGTAAAAAAAAATTGCAGAAAAAGCTATAAGCCCAAGCCCATGTAGGTAATATAGTTTTCTATATTTGCATCACAATTCTTCCGTCTGAAAGAATACATGAAATTGTTAATAAGCAGGTGGGATTTGTGTCTGAAGTAAATGGTTATTAAGCAAGATTTTCATTTTTTTCTGTAATGTTTAACATTTTTATAATGATTAATTTTATCAAAAACAACTTGAGTACTTTTTTTTAAAGGGATAGCCAAGAAGACATTAATAGCTATTAAAATAGCAAACATCCTCTTTATCATTTAAATTAATTATTTGCTAAGAGATGCTTGAAAACATCTTGGATATCAATTATTGTCAAGTAAGCTATTGATCATAAAGCAACAGATCATCATTAGTAATAAATAAAATACTCAGAAATGCACTTTATCTCAATGGACACATATTGCTAATGATTTGCTTACTTTCTAAATTTTTTATCATGAAATTTTTCAAACATAGAGAAAAACTAGTACATTCGACATCAATTTTTTCCTCCAATACAAATCAAATTCCTACCCTCATAGAGCTTAAGTTTTAGTGAATATTAGTTTACTTTTATTTCCCCTCCAGAACCTGAACTTCTAGTCCCTATTCAGACTGACTCCTCTTCTACTAGGAAAGCTCCAAGTCCAGCTGGATTTTGTTAATGTTAGCTATAGTAATTCCCAACCTTTATCACTCATGATGTTCATAAATCCAAGGAGACTATGTAACTAGTTCTGCTAGTTACTTAATTTGTAGAACCCAGTGAAAATAAAAATGCAGAGCCTTGTGTACATAAATTATTAAAAATTTCAAAGATGACAACAGAAGAGCATTAAACATGCTCACGACAGAAGAGCACAAGACCCTTCTAAATGTACAGCCTAATGCAACTACACGAGTCACACACCCAAGAAGCTGGTGCTCTGTATATCATTTATAAGCATGTTCTACCCTTTTGGAATACAAAAAAATTGTGACATAACTGTCTCTTTGCAGCTTGTTCAACTCTCCAAACTGAAGTTTATCTGGGCATTTTCCCTGTGTGACAAAACCTGCTTCTGCCCAGGCATATAGCCTTTTAGAGCCAGAGGAGCCAACCATAACCCCAAATGGGATTTGGCTCTGTTATTGTACTCATTCATTTATTCATAAAATATGCATTGAGCCCCTTTGTGTATAAGCACTGTTCTATCCACCCTGCAGATAAAGCAATGAACTAAGTAGGTAAAAATGCCTGCTCTCAAGAAACTTATATTTTAATGGGAAATACAAACAAGATAAAATAATATATGCAGTGTTGAAAATTGGTGCTATGAAAAAGAGTAAACCAATAAAGGGAAATGGAAAATTTCTCTTGTGGTTACAATTTTAAATAAGGTGGTCATGAAAGTAGTGATGAGCCTTCCAGAGAAAGTATGTATGTTAGATAAACTTTATCCAGGTTGATTACAGTGTTGTTGGCTGTGAGTTCAATATTAATGAATCAATAATATATATTAGTGTGTCTTTAATCAGAAACACATTTTTAAAAGTTATGCATTGATCAGTTGATGAACATGTTGTGATCAGAGCCTCTCAGAGACCTAAGTCTGTATTTCACCTTGGAGCAATGATTCAGTATTTGCTAACTCAGTGTTTATAGTGACTTTATAGAATGTGAACAAGTGCAAATGTAAAGCATCAACTGTACATTTCTCGTTCTAAAGGCAATCTGTGACATCACTTTTCTGTGCCAACTGAATAACTCAGCTGTTGGAGGTCACTTTCACTACTTCATCCTTGTTTTAATATCCATGTCCAAGCTGCAAGTGGCATTTTTCAGGAGAGGAGCATCCTATTAGAGACCACCTGTGTAAAGGAAGAACTCACAAACACATCTATAGACGCTGTCCACGGTGCTGATCATTGAAAGCTAGCTTCCTGTGAAAGAAGCATCAGGAAAATCTTTATGAAACTCACATGCAAGTAAGTGAATCTAAGGATCCTGTCCCCTAGTCCCCAGTGATCAAGCAGAGTGGGGTTTTTTAAGACTGGATTAATGAGCATGCATGAAGAGAGACCCTTGATCTCATACTCATGGGTTAAGGTAGCATTCACAAGAAAGGAAAGACATCATTCTTTCTTTGTCTCCCCATTTTGGCTGCCTCTTTATGTTTGTTTCTACATATTAGATACATCTTCTATGACTCCCAGTCTTAGTGGGGTAGCCTTATGCAGTAGGTGTCCTGTGGGATCCAGTAGCACACTCTCCCTGATTACCTGAGATGGGTGCTCTAGGAATGTCCCTTGTGCACAGTTATGTGGGCCCTCCTGTTATAATTGACTCTTGATTGCTATTGGCCCACTCATACATGGAATTAACCCTCAGGCAACTGACTGAGAGGCTCACCTCCCCCCAACACAGTGTACAAGCTGCTGTGCAGGTGCTGATCACATGAAATGGAATTTGCCTCAGTGGGGTCAAGTGCCTGCCAAGATCTACCTGTGTATATGCCGCTTGTGAATCTTATTGGATCTTGCTCTGTTTTTGTCTAAAGCTGGCCATTGGGTGTATTGTTTCTGGACCTCTTTGAAGGGCCTCTGGTGCAGATCTATGTCAAACATTGCCTGTGACTGGCCCTGGACAACCTGTTTGGAACTATCAGTGATCCACAGTTTGTGGTTGCCTCTGCTGGGTCTGGGTGTGTGTGGAAAGGACTAAACTGAACACCAAGGCTAGCTTTTACTAGCACCAGATTCAGTTGGGGGCAGCTAAAGTCTCAAAGCTCCTAGAGATCTGCCTCTGCCTGCAGGCTGCCTGTTAGGCTTAGTCACTAAAAGAGCCCCCAGCTATACTCATCAATAGGGCATAAACTCCACAGGATAGGATGAGAGGGATTTCAGTGGGTAAGGTTATTGCTTCCCCTAAGGTTGATGCTACTTGGAGGGGACTTCTCTGCCTGAGAAAGATGATTTCTGCAGTATGGGTGATGACTCAGCACAGGGATCCTGGTGCTGACACTTTAGCTCCCTCCCAAGAGACACCAACCCCAGACTCTCCTCATATGGTTCTAGTCCAATCTGCCCTCCACCCGCTGGAGCCCAGTTGAGTGGCTGTGAGCAAAATTCTGTGCCTCTAACCATCTCTCCCTGATGGACAAGAGCCCCAGTGTTTTTCACAGCCAGATGTTATGTGGTCATCTTTCCCAGTTCCCATGCTCTAGTCTGGGGAGCCCAGCTTGTGGTTTAGACCCCCACACTTGTCAGGGGGAAAACCATGAAGCTGAGATATTCCTCCAAAACTTTAGCTGCTGCCTGTGGGAGCCTAGCCAGCCCTCTCACTCCTCTGTACTTGCTACCAATTACAATATAGCTCCTTCTGTTAAGTCCTTGGTTATAAGGCTTCTCTCGAGCTAGTTGTTCAGTTGGTTGTTCAGGATGATTGTTCTACAATTTAGATGTAATTCCAGTTTGGTACTGGAAGGAGGTTAGTGTAGCTCCCACCTACTCCACCATCATCTTGGATTATCAGCACATCATTCCAAAGCCACAGGAATCCTGGAAAGAACCAAACTTGGGAGTAAGCTTACTCACTGGGTTTCCACACTTTGTTGATTCCATGCTACTGAGTCATAAGTCCTTATATCAGTTTAACCAAGTCTTCTAAACCACTTGATATCTCCTCCAACTCTCCAGAAGATTTAAGATTTCCTGCTGTACCACAATGACTGGGTTCCTGAGTCCATGAACCCTGATACTGATCTCTAAAACTGAGAAACTCTACAGAGGAATGACACAAAGTTCCAAAGAGTATAGATAAGTTTTAGAAAAAATGATATATCAGAGAAACAAAAAAAAGAGAGTGTTTCACCTAAACAATTATTAATTGCCAGTGCCAAAGAAGGCAAATGGAAGGAAGTTACAAAAGACTAAATGTTTTCCAAACCAAAATTGACCCTGACTTTGCTTTGGGGAACCACCCCTGCCTTATTCTCGGCCCATGTGTTTTGAGTGAAACTGATTCCACTCAAAGGCAAAGTATGTAATCCAAACCAAAGCCAATTAGTGCATTCCATTATTCTAATGGTGTTCAATTAGGAGTTGAAACATACCTCAGACAAAGTAATAAGGCCCAATCAGGATTCATAGCTAATCCTACAATCCAATCCATGCTTGAGCTACCAGTCCTGCTGGGCTTAGTTATGTACATGTGAGGGCTGGAGCTAATGCAGTCATCTTATGACTACACTGGACAGAGAGTGGCATGAACCCTGAGAAGTAGAGCCAAGACTTAAAGACAACAACATCTTTTGAATCCAGGGTTAAGATGGGCCTAAGGCCAAACTCCCCAGTACAGGAAATAATTTCTTTCATTCTTAAACCTAAGCTAGTTCCAGGTTGTTTATTTCTAATACTTGAAGAATACACCATCCTACCTGAGTTATAAATAAGTACTAGAAGTGGAATGTTTCAAATGATGCAAGCTGAGATGTACAATTGGCAAGGGCCAAGTAGGTGGCATATAAGGCAGTGGAAACCTTCTGAAACTGCTGGAAAGTTGCAAGACTTTTAATCTATTAGCAAAAATTCTGGTTATACTCGATCTAGGGGAAGGTTTTTTTATTGGCTGGCTTCAGAAGGATGCTCTTTCTTGGAACTAACTATGACCATGGAAAGAAATGTTAGGACTGGGACTAAGAATGCGGTTCCTATCAGGATCACATGGACAAAAGGTAAGGGAAGATGATCTCTCAAAGGAAAAGGTAGGCTGTGTTGCCAGTAGAAGGGAGAATGGATTTCATGCAGGTAAGAGGAACAGATTCCATCAGGAACCTTCTTGTGATAGTCATAATGTGTGTACTTTCAGTAAGCCCCTATCATCATAGGTAATTTGTGCATGTCTCTTGATCCTTAAAGAATCTGATTAATTAAAAAATGTTTCTTACATTAGGAAAATAATGCTACTTTTGTCAGAATTATGTGTGCTTTATTGCATAAAGTAAGTGTCCTGGACAATGGATGTAACCAAATTTACATTTCCATAATGTTACCACAATTGATGCTATTTGCGCCCAGGCAAGACTATGCACAGAAATAGTATCCAGGTCATTGGGTCTGATTAAAGACCTTGTTGATAACTTTTGGAATCTTACTATCTTGTTATATAACATCAATGTGAGCCTGGAAATTTGCACCCCATTGAGCCCACACCAATGTTTACAATAAACTACAGGCCCTATAGAGATAATTTGATAAATTTTGGGCTGTACTGAGATAGCTAAATAGGTCCCAGATTACAAAGAGTCTATTCTCTTGTCATAGTTCAAATTCCACTTTTCCTTTTTAATAGTGCAGGGTCCTTATTGGTGTCATCTGGCATAGAAGAAATAAAAACATTCCCCAGAAAATGTGTAGATCCTTCATCTGCAACTGGATATGGAATACACTCATTTCAAGAAATATGAGATGGCACCACCAATACATGTGGGAAGACAGTGTTTTTATCCTCTCTCTATTAGTTGAAACTCTTTTGGTTTCTGGTTAGTAAAATAAACTTAATTCAACACAACTTAAGCACTATAGTAAATTTATTGGTCTGTGTGACTAAAAAATCCAAGAGGTAGACTCAGGTAGTACTGAGTGACATGCATTTTATAATCAGAGCTGGAACTCTCTCCATCTCTCAGCTCTGCATTTCTTGGTGTTGACTTCACTCTCAAACCCTGTGTGATAACTCCTCTCCCCTCCAGATTTTGAATAAAACAGTCCTTTCTTCTAGCAGTCCAAACAGAAAGAAAAGTTCTCCTTCGTAACCTTCCAGAAAATGTTCTAGATGTGCATGACTCTCATTGGATAAAATTGGAGCCCATGCCCACTCCTGAAAAAAGCCCTATGACTTGAATGATAAGATATGCTTATTGGTTAGACCTAGAGGCAGAGGTGGAATCGACCCAACTTGAACCACTGTTCAAGGACTGAGAAAGGGAGCTAAATGGTTCTCCAAAGGAAATTCACAGATGTCTCATGGGAGGGAAGTTGGGAGGGGGGTGGGAGGGCTTGATTGGGAGTAAAGGGGAGAAAACTGTACTTGAACAATCATTAAAAAAATAAAAAAATAAAATAAAATTAAAATTAAAAAAAAAGAAATTCATAGATGTCTCCAGAATAAAAGGAAATGGATGTTGGTAGAAAAAAGAAAACATATGACCACTACACCATTGCTTTTGGCAAGCAAATTTATGAAGTCTGTGTATTTAGGGGACAGCATAAGTCTCATCGAATATTGCCTTTTCCTAAGTGTACTAGAAGCCATAGTACTGACAACAAAGGCAGCTATTGGTTCACTTCCTTTTAAGGTTCTTTCTTTGTTTATAGCCACATTCTCTGAGAGTTGCCCATTCATTCATAGTGGTGGACCTTACTGCCGTCTTTATTCTGTATTTCTATCCTGATGGTGCTAGCCAATCAGACCAAGGATGAGAACAACTGACCCAATGAACCCAGCTCACTGGCAGGCCACTGGCAAATCAAATTCTATCTAGAGACCCTCTGACACTAAGAGGGGCATTGGAAACTCAAGAAAGCCCCAAAATTCCTCCCCTAAGGGATCCAGAACTTTCCTGGTTCCCATTCTCCAGAGACCTTGTTTATGTTTCTCTGGATTCTGTAAAAGACTTCTGCTTGTGTCCACTTAATCATTTCTTGGTTTTACTCACACTAACTTGAGTCTGATTCTGTTATTTGAAACCAAATGACTTTGCCAAGACTAATTCCAGTCCCAGGATTCCAGTAACACTGAGAAAGGAGAAGTCGATGTTAAATGTAAGGAGAAATTGACTTTAGTGTTCTCAGAATGTGGCCCTTGCTGGTTGCATTTCCTAGGCTCTGATTCTTCTGCCCATGGCTTGATGTTGAGTCTGTCATTGATCCCAATAGTCCTGAAATTCTTGGGTCTTTCAAGGCTTCTATTTGAGTGCAGTTGTATCAGTTATCAATTGCTACAGCAATGCTGCATGATTGGTGCCACTGGGAGGTTGGTTAAGCCATTATGCCTACCTTGATTGGAGTTGATATATAGAAAGACAACATAGGAGGAATTATAGGATTAGGAAGTACTGGAAAAATACTTCCATGTTAATGCAAAATTGGAGACCATGTTAAAACATATCAATGGATTGATTAAATAAATTGTGTGAATGGAATGCTTAGGAAAAAGTTACTCATAATATATCAAGGAATGAAAAAGCTGGCTTCATTTACTTACAATAAGAATATAGGGTGAAAATTGAAATAATATACTTGAATAACAATAAAAAATAATGTAACTGTGTAGTGTACTGCCACTAAAACAAACTTAAAGAACAGGGTGTATTTCATAATCCCCTTGCACATATAAATATATAAAATAATAAGCAAACTGTTAACCAAATTACAGAAAGACTTCCACTTTCTCAAATGGACTTAACTGCTATTTATAGAACATTTCACCCAAAAGAAGCAAAATATGCACTCTTCTTAAATGCTCATGGATCATTCTCAAAGATAGACCACATGTTAGGACACAAAACAAACCTTAACCAAATTCAAGAAAACTGAAATCATATCAAGCATCTTCTTGGATCGCAATGGCTTAAAACTAGAAAACAAGCTCATGAAAAAAAAACTCAAAAACACACAAATACATGGAGGCTAAAAAGCATGTTATTAAATAATCAATGGGTTAACTATGGGATCAAGGGAAAAATCAAAATTATCTGGAAACAAATGCAAATGACCACACAACAACCCAAAACCTATATGGGACACAGTAAAGGCAGTCCTGAAAGGAAAGTTAGTAGTGATATAGGCCTACCTAAAGAAGATAGAAAAATCTCAAATAAACAACCTAACCCTACATCTACAAGAACCAGAAGAACAACAAACAAAGCCCAGAGCAAGCAGAAGAAAATAATCAAGTTCAGAGCAGAATGAAATGGCATAGAGGACCCCCCCTGCCCCCCCAAAAAAAAACATTTCAAAGGATGAATGAATCCAGGAACTGGTTCTTTGAAAAGATAAATAAAATTGACAAACTGTTAATCAGACTCATCAAAAAGAGAGAGAACCCAGATAAATAAAACCAGAAATGAAAGAGAAGTAACAACTGATATCACAGAAATACAAAAGATTGCAAGAAATTATTATAAACAGCTATAGGTCAAGAAATTGGGCACTTGGGTGAAGTGGGTAAATTTCTAGAAACATGAAATCTTCCAAAACTGAATGAGAAAGAAGCAGAAAACCAGAACAAGAAAACCAGAACAGACTCATAACAACTAGCAAAATTGAAGCAGCAATAAAAAAATTACCACTTTCTCTTTATTATCTGAGCTATTTGCCATGTGCATATATTGTTAAAATAAACGGTTGAGATTTTTTTATGGGCTTCTTTTTAATTGCCCTCGAAAAGTGTGAACTGGTTTCCATTCACTTGGGCAAGTAGCTCTTGTTACTCAAAGTGTGGTCCAACCAGCAAGAGATGCATCACCTGGGAAGTCAGAAATGCAGATTTCCAAGCCGCATACCCACTGAATTAGAATCTGCATTTTAACGTCATCAGCAGGTGATGGTATGCACAGGTTAGTCTGAGAAGCTCTGAGACAGAACAGACTCCTTCCTCTCTCTATGCCTGTTTTCTGTCTACTCAAAGGGACTGAGACAGAAGTGTCGCTATGGTCCCTTACAGTTGTAATTTTCTAAGATCATTTCTCTTAGGTATCTGCTGAGTCCCTATAAAAAGGCAGCTAACGAGATCAAAGTACGAGCCGTCTGCCTGAACAACCCCTACAGCCAGCAGCTGGACTCAGGTAGCACTGGGGAAGCCTCGCCCCAGATCAGGAGGAAGACCTGGTCAAGACTGCTTGGGGTTTCTCCTGGTCCTAGGGCGGCTGGCAGTCAATTGGACCAGAGTGACGCTCTGGAAAGTAACAGGGCGGCAGGAGGCACTGCGAGAAACTTGAGGACGGTGCCGCACAGACTCAGCGGAATGCAAGGTGGCCTCCGGGTGGCAGCAGGCACTGCACTTTGCCACCAAAAGATGCACGCAGGACAAGCCAGGGCACAGAGTGGCCACAGGGTGGCAGGAAACACTGCGGTACCTTGGCGGGCTCCGGGCAGCAGAACAGCTTCCGCCACCTGGGAAATCCACCTGGGCAGGTGGGGGCCGGCCCGGAGGTGGGCCTGGGGGCGGGGCCAGGCGAGCTTCTTAGGTGCCAGCGGCCGAGGCCGCCCAGAGATGCTCGCGCTGTGCTCATAGCGAAACGGAGCGTGACGCGATCGCGCACCGTCTAGCCCCTGAGCCTTCGGAAACAAGTTAGGTGAGTCCAGCAGGATCAGGCCACACCAGCTCTGGGTATTCAAGTGCCAGAGCGGCCACGGGGTCCCGCGGCTTCCCGGACGCCATCCGCGCGCTGGGTAGCTGTGAGCGCATCAGTTTGGGGATGCCTTCAAGTAGCTGGGGCACCGTCACAGGTCATTTTGGTTCCAGTACCCTGGCTTCTGCCCATGCTATGGCCAGAGGAACACGGGTGGAGAGAGGGGTTTCTGAGCTGCTCAGAAACTGGGTCCGGGATCCGGCATTGCACCTGCCTCTCTGCCCAGCGCCTGTGCAAACCCCTTCCCAGCCCGGGTTAGACGCGCGCACTTGAGCGAGTTTGCTCCTTCTACCCTCTGGAGTGTTTTCTCCAGGGTGACTGTAGTTGCAGAAAGAAGCAAACACTTGACGCGGGTTGTTAGGATTCTCTCCGGTCTCTTCAACCCGGGCTGTCCATTGGCCTCAGAACAACGTCTGAGGGCTCTGCTCTGGTTGGGCAGGGGTTGCACAGTCCCCCCTGAGGAGTTGCGGTCCCCTGAGGGTCGAATTCCCTCACTGGTATAACGTATAGTCGAAGTAAAGGGTGGGCAAGAGTCACCATCTTGAGCCAGGACCCTGGAATTTTAAAGGATCCTTTCTACCCGTGGGACCTTGGACAAGTTACCTAACCTCTCTGCACCTCAGTTTCCTCTTCTGTGAAATGAGGATAGTAGTAGTCCTTATAAAATTATAGTGAGGATTCAATAATGTACTGTGTAAAAAGCTGAGTAGGATGCCTGGGGGAAGAGTAAGGGATCAGTAAATGATCAATGCTATTATTGCTTCCAATAATAGTAATAGTCATCATCATAGTAGTATTAGTAGAGGACTCTAGGGTTCAAATCCCAGCTCAGCCACTCTCCAGGGTGACCTTGGGCAAGCTACTTAACCTATCAGTGTCGGTTTTATTTGTATAATAGAAGTAATCATGTTACCTACTTCAGAAGACTGTTGTGGAAATTAAATGTGTTAATACCTGTAACGTGCTAAGAAGAGTGAGTGCTGTGTCAGGTACAAATTCTCCCACAAAAGCATCCTATTTAATCAAGCAGTACAACTGAATAGTAACTACAAACTTGCATTGCTTTGAAATTGAGGTATTATTTGTGCAAACATCTATCTGTTTTTTGACAGGCAAGGTGGGTTTCCTTCTTTCCTCTGTGGTTTCACTGATATTGGCAGGTGATCCATTGGACCCAAGGTTAGTTCTGGAGAGGGGGCTAATGAAGGGACCCCAGGAGCAGTCTTCAGTGAGAAGGAGTGTTGGAGACAGCTTTCAGAATCACAGTTTCTGTTGAACATTCATAGAAGAGAAACCTTTTATGTGGCAGGACATTGAGCCTGTAACTAGGTTTTTAAAATGAACTCATACTAACTTTTTGCCTTTGGATTATGAGAGAGGAGGTGGAGATGGGCAATATTTTAAATGACAAAATAAATTATATTCCTCTTGCCAAGAGGCTAATAGCATAATTTTGAGGATCAGAGATTGTTTTCTTCCTGTCAGCAGGATCATGTACACCTGTGGAGGTTTTGGAGCGGTCAGCTGCTCTGGACCTCTCACCTTCACCCCAGGCACTCTAATTCCTTTACATCATAAACCTGAAACCTACTAGCATCATAAAGTGTGAAAGCCTCCCAACTTTGCCCTAGCTCCCATTTTTTGACAATATTCCTTGGGTTTATGGGGAAGAAAAATAACTAAAGTCCAGAATCCTGACTGAAGAACTTAATGGAGAAAACTCCATTCCTTGTCCAAGATGCAGGTCCTTGGGTAGCATGGGGACCCCCTGTATATCATAGAGTATGTCTTCATTTGCTTCTGTCACTAATGCAGGCATAGGGGACAGAATTTCCATATATCCTCCTCCTCCATACCAGTAGAAAGTGATCACACTATCTGTCCAGTTTTTGGAAATCAAATAACTCAAAATCTCTACTCTTTCCTTCCCACTTTAGTCCCAGGAACTGTTAATTCACTGCCTTGGGTGGGTACAGCACCCAGCAAAATCTCAGCCCTCACAGGCATATATCCTTGTTCTAATCCAGCTCCTTCACTTAACAAGCTGTATGATCTTATGCAAGTTACTCCACTTCTCTGAGCTCATTTTCCTTGTACATAACATAGAGATAATAATAGTATCCCTGAATCTACCTTGTCCAATTATTAAAACTTGAAATGAAATATATAGAGATTATGTATGTATATATAGGAAGACTGTGTGTATTTATGAGACCATATGTATTATAATCATGAGATGACCCTAGATACATACACATATATAAATTCATTTCTAAAAAGAATGTCACTTCATGTTGTAAATTTTCCATAAAATTTAGATGCATCATGTATATTGATGAATGTGGTAATTTGCTTTCCAATACTTTCTCCCAAACAAAGCTCTTATTAAATCAAAGTGTATTCTGTCTTAGAATCAAGGAACTATGGCACAGCCCCTAGCAAATATTAAGTGACCAACAGGTGTAGGCTGTTGTTATATTACATGCCCTGGAAACGCTAAAAGCTTGACTGTAAAGAGAAGAAATGAAACAGAAACTCTCCACTTTCAGTAAAACAGCTGAAGGGTTGGGAAAATAGGGTGGGAAGGGACTGAACATGATCTAAGGTGGCTGTCGGGAAATTCTCTTGGCAGATTTTATCTGTCAGAATCAATTTGCAAGATGCTTGCACTGTGCCAGACCCTAAGCTGGGCACCAGGGGGGCAGGACAAGCTAGGACTGCTGCCCTCCTAGAGGTGACAAGACACAGGGGGTAATACTAGAATCACCGTAAAACATGGTATAAGGTACAGGGGCTGGCCCGGTGGACCACAAGGCTCCTGCCTGAAGCACCTGGTGAAAGGTTCTTCAAACCTGTCCTGTGATTCACAGGTTAAACCTCCAGCCTCCACACACTGGGCCTGGAGGCCAAAAGTGGAGGAGGCAGCTCTTTGACAGCTGTTTTTTGGCCAAAAAACAAATATCCTGGAGAAGGGGCCAAAGCCTCAGAACACAGACTGTCCAGCCTACTAAGGAAAAAAGCAAGGCAGCCTCTGAGGGTACGTGGGCACTGGGCCTGTAGAGGCATGCCAGCAGGCCTGGGGTATGTGAGCTCACGTGCTGTTCTTCTCTGCCCCCCCAGCCTGCCTGCCCTTCCAAGTGCCATCCTCAACATGGCTCCTGGAGAGAAGATCAAAGCCAAAATCAAAAAGAATCTGCCTGTGACAGGGCCTCAGGCACCTACCATTAAGGAGCTGATGAGGTGGTACTGTCTTAACACCAACACCCACGGCTGTCGTCGCATTGTGGTATCCCGTGGCCGCCTCCGGCGCCTGCTCTGGATTCTGTTCACGTTGACTGCTGTGGCCCTGATTTTCTGGCAATGTGCCCTCCTCGTTCTCTCCTTCTACACCGTCTCTGTCTCCATCAAAATCCATTTCCAGAAGCTGGATTTTCCTGCAGTAACCATCTGCAACATCAACCCTTACAAGTAAGAGGCAGGAGCAGGGGCCTGGTGTGGGGCATGCCCTCTCTGGATGCCAAAGGCCCTCCTTGAAAGTGACACACTCTAGCCTGCAGACATGCTTTTTAGAAATTTGAATTCATTGCCAACATTAGTAAATTCCCCTCTTCCAGCTTCTAAATTTGTACCAAGTTTTCAGTCTATCACTGTCTTCTGAGGATGGACTGGCTCAGAGAAGGCAGAGGGGAGATGCAAGGATCAGTTTTGCTTGGAAGCAAGACCTCAGATGAGCTATCACCCCCAACCCCCACTCTGGACACACACACACATGCACACATGTGTACATGCATGCACACAGCCTAGATTAGCCATTTCTCCTGAATTCTTCAAGCTCAAACTCTCATGCTTCTGAGATATGAGCTCAAGGATGACTCAAAAGTGGCACCCAGGTGACTTCCAGAAATGTCTCGACTGCCCCAAATCCTCACCTGGGTGAACCCAACCCCACTAATTGAAATCATCGGGCTCTGGGCAGAATCAGCCCTTGATACTGCCCTATCATCTGCCACAGGACTTGTTTTGAATGGGCCACTGGGATCCTTCTCAGAATTATTGTAAACTGGTCTGTGATGCAGATCAGAATCTGCTAGAGTGTGCCGGAGCAGGTGTAGGGTGGAAAGAAGGGAGGAAGACTATCAAAGGGAACTAGCTGTACCAGAGTCATCAATCAGTTGACAGCAAAGCTCAAAATCCACATGAGGTCTAAGACTCATCCTCCACCTCAAAGTCTTTCTTTTTTCTTACTCTGCCTCTTTCTTTCTTTTTTCTACCTCCCTCTCCCCCCTGTCCATTGTTTGTTCTCTAATCATCTACAAATTGTTATATACTGTGCTAGATCTGTGGCATAAAACTGAAGAATCCAAACACAGTCTTTGTCCTAATGGATCTGATGTTGTGCTAGAAGAGTGAAATAGTAATACAATGAACACTAATGAAATTAATAATAGTAACCATTTAATTAAATAGGTAGACATAAATTCATTGACTCTTCCCAATAATTCCACTTTACAGATGGGAAAATGAGACACAGAAAGGCTAAATGCCTTGTTCAAGATGATACATATGGAATCAGGATGGGGAACTAGAACCCAAGTAGACTAGCTCTGTCACTGTGCACAGAGCAAGGAAGAGAGAGAGAGGGTAGAGTTAAAAGGAAGACAAGGATCATTTGGTATTGTGAAAGATGGTGTCATTATGCTTCAGTCAGTCAACTCCTATATCATTCTTCTGTTCTTAGAGTTGTCAAGGTAAGTCACACCTCTTCCCTCCCAGCACTGACTCAGGGAGAATCAGAGGGCAAGGGCAAGTGTGCTGGGTGGAGTTGAAGCCTGCTCTGTGAGTAGACTCCCATTTAGCAGTGGCTGCATTATGGGAGGGACCTGCAGTCACCACTCCAGAAATGCTAGTTGGGGCAAACTTATCAACACATCCTGAGAGCAAACAGACAGTGGTGGCAGAGGTAAAGCCACAAGAAGTCACCCAAGAGTACACAGGAGCTGTCCCTGTTCACTTGAGCTAGCAGTCACATGGGGTGGGGCAAATTGTAATAGGCTTGTTGTCCCTGGCCAAAGGGACAGGAGCAGTGGACACAAGGCTGGCACATGTGGATGGAAACAGCATGAAGAAGTACCAGCATTGTGTCAGAAGGGTTCCCTCTCTCCCTGACTCCTGTTCCCCACCTTGGCAGGTACAGCGCTGTGAGGCCCCTTCTAGCTGACTTGGAACAGGAGACCAGAGCAGCCTTGAAGACCCTGTATGGTTTCTCAGAGATTGAGTCTCATAGGAAACGCCGAGAGGCTGAGCCCTGGAGTTCAGCGTGGGAGGGCACCCAACCCAAATTCCTCAACCTGATCCCACTGATGGCCTTCAGTGAGGGCGAGACCAGCGAGGCCACAGACTTCCTCACAGGACAAAAGCGTAGAGTCAGTGGGAACATCATTCATAAAGCATCAGATGTCATGCCTGTCCAAGAGTCGAAGGAGGTAGTGGGATTCCAGCTGGTAAGTACACATGTTCATGGCTTGGGGAATGGGGTGGGCTGGAGATAGTGGGTCCAGGGAGGTTTCTCCTTTGCCATTAGCCCCTTGGCCCCACTGGAGAAAACTCACCCAGTTAGGGTGAATGGGATACAGGCAACTGAAGTGGATGCAGGCCATCATAAGCAGAAAGCAAATGTCTTAGAAGGT
The DNA here is from genome assembly GCA_004024845.1 of Tonatia bakeri. NCBI lineage: Eukaryota > Metazoa > Chordata > Mammalia > Chiroptera > Phyllostomidae > Tonatia > Tonatia bakeri. Next base: position 26,322 of record PVIA01011232.1, read on the forward strand.
GATAGGTAGCTCATGGAGCTCTCTCAAAGGACAGAAGTTAGGGAAAATCCAGGAACTTGGTAACAAGAAATGATGGAACTTCATTTCAGAGACTGCTGCTAGATTAAATAAGCTTCGATTAATTTTAGTCTTCTTGTTAACTCTTCCATAAAGATGGTTTTACATCTCATCTTGGGACAGTTTGTTGGCCAAGCCTGGGTCACCTGTTGGCTCACAGAAGGTGAGGGCCTTGATGGATAGCCTCAGCAGACTGTATCCACAGAAGAAAATGAAATTCCATTAAAGCAAAATTGGGGAACAGACACCAGAAGGAAGAAAATAAATAATCAGCAAAACACCCAATGTTCCCAGCATTGCTTGCCTTAATGAAGGGCTCTCACCCAATTTCTCACCTCTCCTTCTTAGTCCGGTTTGAGGGGTTCAGAAGAACCAAAAATGAGTTCCATTACCTTACTTGACAAACTCAACGACCATCCTTTTCTCCGTGGCTCAGCCACCACTGCAGAAGAACTACATCTCTACAGTCTAGCCTTGAATGCTGATTATGAGACCTCACGACTCCAGTCCCAGATCCTGAAAAGAATGGCCCTGTCTCTTAATCACGGATACTTTTCAAATTCTTCTTGGTTCCTTTCATAAGATACACACAAGGTTCCCCTTGATATCAAAATCAACCCTTTGATGTCTGTCATATAGGAGTTTTTAAGCCCTGCATGATGAGAGCATCTGGGATGTACCACAAGTTCCCCATAAAGCTCTCATTATGATATAATTTATTTTTAAGTATATTTTACTGATTATGCTATTACAGTTTTCCCAATTTTTCACCTTTATACCCCCTCTTCCCTGAACCCCCCCAACCCTCTAGCATTCCCTGGCCTTAGTTCATGTCCATGGGTTGTACATATAAATTCTTTGAGTCCTCTGTTTCCTATACCATTTTTTATTTGTCCCCATCTATTTTATGCCTACCAATTATGCTTCAGCTTCCCTGTACCTTCCCCCCCCATTCCTCCCCCCTCCCCACTGAAACCCCTCCCTGTGATGTCCATTTCTCTGATTCTGTTCCTGTTCTAGTTGTTTGCTTAGTTTTTGTTTTTGTTGTTATTCTTTTCTTTTAGATTCATTTGTTGATAGTTGTGAGTTTCTTGTCATTTTACTGTTCATATTTTTTATCTTCATTTTCCTTAGATAAGTCCCTTTAACATTTCGTATAATAGGGGCTTGGTGATGATGAACTCTTTAACTTGACCTTATCTGGGAAGCACTGCCTTTCCATTCTAAATGATAACTTTGCTGGATAGAGCAATCTTGGATGTAGGCCCTTGCTGCTCATAACTTCAATTACTTCTTTCCAGCCCCTTCTTGCCTATAAGGTTTGTTTTGAGAAATTAGCTGATAGGCTTATGGGCACTTCTTTGTAGGTAACTCTCTCCTTTCCTCTTGCTGCTTTTAAGATTCTCTATCTTTAATCTTGGGTAACTTAATGATGATGTGCCTTGGTGTATTCCTCTTTGGGTCCAACTTCTTTGGGACTCTCTGGGCTTCCTGGACTTCCTAGAAGTCTATTTCATTTGCCAGATTGGGGAAGTTTTTCTTCATTATTTGTTCAAATAAGTTTTCAATTTCTTGCTGCTGCCCTCTTCTTCTGGCACCCCTATAATTTGGATATTGGAATGTTTCAGGTTGTCCCAGATGTTCCTATGTCTCTCTTCATTTTTTTTTTAATTCTTATTTCTTCATTCTGTCCTGATTGGATTTTTATTTCTTCCTTTTTTTTTTTTTCCAAATCATTGCTTTGAGCCCTGATTTCCTTCCTGTCACTTGGTTCCCTGAATATTTTGCTTTATTTCTTTCGGGTATCTTATTTTTTCATTTTTTGACTAAACTCAATCAGTTCTGTGAACATTTTGATTACCAGGGCTTTAAATTCTGTAACAGATAGGTTGGCTATCTCCTCATCACTTAGCTCTCTTTCTGAAGTTTTGTTTTGTTCTTTGATTTGGGCCATATTTCTTTGTCTTGGCACACCTGTTAAGTTGTAAGGGGGTGGGGCCTTAGGTGTTCACCAGGGCAGGGCAACCCTCCTTGCTGTGCTATGGAGCTGCTTGTTGGGGAGGGGCCAGAGAGGGAACAATGCAGCTTGCCTGCTCAGTTCTAGCCCACTTTCCAAGAAACTCTCATGTGAGACTGGTGGTTTCTCCCACGGGGGCAACCACCATAGTCCACGGTCAACTTTGAGTCTCAGTTTCCCATTCAGCCAGCCCCACCCACAAGGTCCACTGCCTTGCGTGGTTTCTCTCAGCTGGCCCTGCCCTTGCAGTCCACTGTGGGTTCTTATTTGTCTGGTTGTTCTGGTTGACTGTTTCTTTAATTCCTTGGTTGTTGAAGTTCCATGTAGTTTGATTTTTCTGGCACTTCTGGTTGTTTATTGATTTTAGATTGGTTGTTATCCTTCTTTTGGTTGTGCAAGGAAGCAAAGGGTTTCTGCCTCCATCTTGGCTGGAGCTCCTTCATTATGATATAATTTAACTGCTGCTCTTGCCAACTACTGTGTGAGTGGGAAAGGGTGAAATTTTCATCAACATTTTGTTGGTAAAGTAATGGATATACAGTGACTCACCCGAGTTCCCACAGAGAAGCAGTGTCAGAGTCTGAGCTACAATTCAGAGTATTTAACTGTGGATTCAATAGGAAATGGTGAGGGTCCTATAAAAAACTCAGTAGCAATAATTAGCTGAAGCCCAGATGTGTGGGAACCCTGAAGAAGTTGATTTTGCTTTTTGCCTGATAGGGAATCACTCCTTCTTCACTGACCTCCTTCTTGGTCCTTAAGGCTTAAGGATAATGTCCCTCAGACCCTAGACATGAGAAGAAGCCCATCCTTGCCCAGGGACCACTCCTGTTCCTCTGACTATCTGGTCTGGGTCTCAGTTCTTCATCCTTACAATCCTTTTTAAGGCCAGTGATAGGGCTAATGCCTTCAACCTCATGTCTCCTCTTATTTACAGTGTCCAAATGACACGTCCAGCTGTGCCGTCTATACCTTCAGCTCAGGAGTGAATGCCATCCAGGAGTGGTATAAGCTGCACTACATGAACATCATGGCACAGGTGCCTCTGGAGAAGAAAATCAACATGAGCTACTCTGCTGAGGAGCTTCTGATTACCTGCTTCTTTGATGGCGTGTCCTGTGATGCCAGGTCAGGAGAGGAAGGCTGCTCTCTTAGCTCCAAGGACCAGTGACTTTGAGCACCAGGCCCCTTCCATGCACCTGCAGCTCAGCTGTAGGTCTTGCGAAGGAATGGTGCTGTTCCCAGGGCCCCTGCCCTTTGGAAAACAGTTTACAGAGGAGCTAAGCTCTAGAGTCAGTGAGGGGGGTAGAGATGGTATAGAGTCAAAATATTGTTAATCCCATTAAATTACTCATAAACACAGAATAGTAGATGGTGTACATAAAACCTGGTATATTGCCATCATGTATACCAATGATTGAGAACCACTGATCTATCACAGAGGAAGGAAGGGAGGGAGAAAGGTCTATGATGTGATTCCTTCTCTGAGGATCATGTCCTGGGACTGGGGATTGGAATGGAAAAATGTCAAGTATTGGCTGAGAACTTCCAGAGTAGAGGAATCTGGGGCAGACATATGGTACAAGAAATATCAAGTCAGGATGGAGAAGGAGGTGAGAGGATTAAGAGGGAGAACAGAAAGCATAGAGTAGTTCTACACCAATGTGTCAACCTGGATGAGAGGCCTTCTTTGTCATTCATGCGAGGAAAGTTGGGGAAAGTGAGTCCTCTCTATCATCCAGTGTTCACAAAAGAGAGTTGGTGCAGTTAGCACTGCCCATTCTGACTTCTGCTCCAAAGCACAAGTGTGTGTGTGTGGGCAGGGGGTGCAGTACAGCCCCTTCTGACCCATGTTCTTCCTCCACAGGAACTTCACACTTTTCCACCATCCAATGTATGGGAATTGCTACACATTCAACAATAAAGAAAATGAGACTATCCACAGCACCTCCATGGGGGGCAGTGAATATGGTAAGGAAATCTGCCCTGAGGAGGTCCTGGGCAGCAAGACAATTGGAGGTGCTCGAGTCTTACAGAAATGCAGGATCTCTATGCTTGGCCAGAAATTGGGGGCAGAATGTGCCCTTTTGCAGTGTTTCCATCAGCATCTATGTTGGTTCCTTCTTTATTGGTATCTTTCCCCTTTTTGATGTCTCCTCTCTACCTTTGAGAGAGCACTAGTGACATGACTGGGATTTCTTCTCCTGGAATCCACTCTAGATTAAGCTTATAGCTGAAGTGAGTAATGCTGGGCTGGCAGCTTCCAGATGGATTTAAACCCAGATATACTGAATAAGAGATTAGGGAAGCAAACACTGTACCTTGAGCTTGGCTAAGATGACAGATTCTGGAGCCAGCAAGTGTGCCACTCACTGTGTGACCCTGTACACATTACTGTAATCATCTACAGAGTGGGGACAATAATAATAGCTCTGATAGGAGGTCATTGAGAAGACTTAAAATGTGTCAGGCACTTAGAATAAGACCTGATATACACTGAGTTAGTCTGCTAGGTCTGCCATGACAAAATATCACACCTCTCTTCCTGGCTTGCAAGTCAGCCACCTTCTCACTGTGTCCTCACAGGGTCTTTCCTCTGTGGGGTGCAGAGAGAGAGCTTACTCTGGTGTCTCTTCTTCTTATAAGGACACAGTGCTACAGGATTAGGGACTACCCTCATGATTTCATTTAACCTTAATTACCTTCCTAAAGGCCCTAGCTCCACATACAGTCATATTGGGGGTTAGGGTTTCAGCATATAAATTTTGGGAGAAGGAGACTCAATTCAGTTTGTAGCACACATAAGGGATGCAGTAAATGCTAGTTGTTGCTGTCATTACTGCTTGGCAGCTCTCTACCACTGCCAATGCTGTCACCACCACCAATAGTATCATTACTGCCTCCCATGCTGCTATGTCTACTGCTCCACAGCTAGGTCTGTAGGGAAGACAGGAACTCAGCAGACTGGCCAGGCTTATCAACAAAGAGGAATCCTTGACAGTTCCTAAGCAAATTGAATATGACTGATATACAAGATCCCTAGCCTTTATTACTGTGTAGTCTGGGTTCTTACCAAGTCTGCAGGAAACCATAATTCAGGGCACATACCTCAGTGGGAAGAAGTAGTCTGGGAACTGGGAGTGAAGACTTGCACAGCCCTGGTCTACTCCATGTGGGCTGTGTGACATTGAACAAATCACTTTCCTGCTCTGGGCTTCAGTTCCTTTATCTACAAATTGAGAAAGTCAGAATAACTCTCAAAGTTTTCTTCTTTCACCCAGAGGCCCTGTTTATTCACTCATTCATTTACCAAACATTGATTGAGTATCACTGTATGCCAGGCCCTCTTCCAGGTGCCAGGAAGGCAGCAGTGAACCAGAGAGATACCATGTCTGCTTTCAGGAAAGTTGCATTTTAGTAAAGAGAGACAGATAACAAATGAGTGAACAAGCACTTAGACATTTTTTAGTTATAAATCCTGATGAGTGCTATTATGGAAACAAAGCAGCAATGCTGAAAAGAGAGGTGCTGGGGTCAGGATGAGAGTTTGGTTTCAGATAAGGAAGTACAGAAAAGTGGATTGTTTAAGGATGAAAAGATCCATGTTAAGGTCCACAGAAGAGTATTCTAGGCACTAACAAGTATAAGACCCTGATATGTTCTTAAAACAAAAAGAAAAGTGTGCTTGGAGCTTCTGGAGGGCAGGGAAGAGTGGGCCAACTAAGGAAAGATGAGGAAGCGGTGATATCAAAGCCTTGACAGCCAGTTGGGCTAATGGGGGCTAATGGATTTTATTCCATGGCATTTCACCTAGTGGGATGCCACTGAGAGTTTTAGGTAAGGAAACCTGATTGGCCTTCCACTTTCAGAGGAGGGGCAAGAAGTTAGTCCAGTGATCAGATACACCATCAGTGCTTCACGTCTTCACTGCAAGTTCTAGCAGCCACAGCACTAGAGAGTACTCAGCAGAGCTCCCCACTTCACAGGACCACGTGGAGATGCATGTCTTGGGCAGAGTAGCAGTTCCCTTATTCTCAGCAGAACTGTGGGACTGACACTGTTTTTGAGCCCCTATTTTGAGTAAGTCAGGCACAACTCCTCCCTTTGTGGAACTTCTAGACTAGCCTGGTCTACCTAACACTTGTGGGATTACCTGGGCCTTGGTTGTAAGGCTCCCAAAGCAGTGAGAGAGGTAGGCTGTCCCACGGTATGTTCTCCCAGCCTTTGACCACAATGAACCACCTTATCCTCCCAGGGCTGCAGGTCATCTTGTACATAAATGAAGAGGAATATAACCCCTTCTTGGTGTCCTCCACCGGAGCTAAGGTGATTGTCCATCGACAGGATGAATACCCCTTCATTGAGGATGTGGGCACAGAGATTGAGACAGCGATGGCCACCTCCATAGGGATGCACCTGGTAAGACAATATTCTGATTTCTGTAGACTTGGTGAGAAGAACAGATTTTTTCCAAGGACAACCAATGAGGTGCAGCTTATGGAAAAGAGTATTGGTTTCAAAAGGCAGTGTGGTCTTATATTTTCCAATGGTTACACTACTGGTTGTTCCAGTAGTTACACTAAAGGCTGGCTTTGTATCTTGTGTATGGGTGAACAAGAGCAGGATGCCATCTAGGAAAAGAATTGAAGGAACCTCCCTTGTTGCAAAGATAGACACCGGCATTTATAGAACCTCTGCTGGATGTGAGGCATCAGACACTAACTATATAACTGTCAATAATATAAACAGAGCAGGTTAACACCTTTCTTTCTGGGCCATGTAGAGGCATATGAGGCATGTAAGCCACTATTTAAAGGCTAGTGGAAAGTCACTGGACAATCAAAGGTCTATTTAGCCCATCACACTTCCATCAGTTTCACCTCATTTACCAAGAACCCCTTCTCCCTGAAGTCTTTGACCTTTTCTGACCTCAACAGGTGCTTAGAACACTCATACTTGTCAACAGAAGCACATCTAGGCTGCATACTCCAATCCCTGAGTCAGCTGTGCCCAATGGGAGCAGAATAGTAATATGGGAAGTGCCCTTCTTGTTTGCAGGCCTGGGTCTTTTATGCTAATGTACCCCCCTCTCTCACTCACTCTAATTCTCTCTCTTTCTTGGTCTTTCTAAGAATGACTCTTTTTTTAACTTTTTTATTACTGTTTACATTCAATATTATTTTATATTAGTTTTAAGTATATAGTACACTGGTCAGATAATCTAGAATGACTCTTAAGAATTTATTTAAAGGGAGTATATACACAAAGTATAAAACCCAAATCATAGCAAGGAATGCACCATGCAGATGTATCTTCCTTCCATCCCTGACCTCCAGTCCCCTCCTTTTCTCACTGTTGCTTCTGTGTCTTAGCAAAGATGTAATAGTACGTATGTGTAGATATAAGCATTTCTCTTTTTATGTAAATAAAAATACTGCTATGCCCCATTTTTCACTTGACTATAGCTTGGCAACTGTTCCTTATCAATACACATAGACTTGCCTCATTTCTTTAAAAAGATTTTATTATTTATTTTTAGAGAAAGGAGAAGGGAGGGAGGAAGAGGGGGAAAGAAACATTGATGTGAGAGAGAAACATTGGTTGGTTGCCTCTTGTACTTGCCCTAAACAGGGACTGAACCCACACCCCAAGCATGTGCTCTGACTGGGAATCAAACTGGTGACCTTTTGCTTTGTGGGACAATGCTCAACCCACTGAGCCACCAGTTAGGGCTGCTTCATTCTTCTTAAAGACCCAAATATTTCATTGTATGAATAAGTTATTAAGAAATTCCCTCTTGATAAATATTAGGTCCTTTTCAGGTACAACGGAAAGTAATAGCGTGATGTGATATGATGCGTTTTCATCTGATTGCTTCCTAGAAGTTTGTCAAAGAGTATATGCCTATGAAGCAATCTATACCCTCCCCAGCAATGTATCAAAGTAGTTGTTTTTCCACACTCTTGCCAACATGGGTATTAACCAACTTTTAATCTTTGCTAATCTGTGTAGAAAAAAATGGTTTCTATTGTAATTTTAATTGACAGTCCACGGTGGCATTAGTTTTTACTTTTTTGTGGGAGGAAAATTCTCCTTGTGGACTCTCTGTTTATATCTTTGTTTATAACCAACCAAATGCCCAATTAAACTTCTTAGCTTTTACCCTTCACAAATCTGTCCTCCAGAGCAGTGATTTCCAAACCTGGTTGATCATCAGCCTCAGATCTACTGAGTCAGAATCTCTGAGAGATGAGCCTAAGGACTCATTTTTTTTACAAACTCCAGTGGATATTCTGAGATAGCCAACCCAGGAACCTCAGCTTTAGAAACTTGAGTGGTTCCGCATGAGAGGAGAAGGAAAGTGTATTTCCCAAAACAAAAGTAAAGCTAGAATGACACAAAAGCCTTTGCATAGCCTTACGTGATGGCTTCATACTAGGTTAGAAAGTGATATGGTAGCCCTGGCTGGTGTAGCTCAGTGGATTGAGCGCGGGCCGCAAACCAGGCATCGCAGGTTCGATTCCCAGTCAGGGCACATGCCTGGGTTGCAGGCCATGTCCCCCAGCAACCACACACTGATATTTCTCTCTCTCTCCCTCCCTTCCCTCTCTAAAAATAAATAAATAAAATCTTTAAAAAAGAAAAAAGAAAAGAAAGTGATATGGTAGACATTGGGGCTAATATATACATCCATTATTTATCCACTCAACCAGAATTTTCTGAGCCCTCCTATGTGCTAGAAATTGGAATCACATCAGTGCAAAGACACTGTGCCTGTCCTGTTGGAATGTAGCATCCATCAGAGAAAACCAATAACCAACAAATAATTACACAGATGGTTAGTTATTATCATTGTAAGTGTTAAGAAGGAAAAAGGCAGGATGCATGGGAACATGCCATGGGGATACCTGACCATGGGCTTGTTTTAATGGGAGGGGGCGGGGCTTGAGGAGTCCCAGAAATATTTTCCTGAGGAAGTGACATTGAAGTTGAGACAGCAGAGATGATGAACTGAAATGGTGGTATTCCAGAGGAAATTTGTGGTATCGGTGCCTCATGGTGTCCCATTAAAGGGTAACTCTGGACAAGAGATGCCATCAGGATGGTGTTCTGGGAACCCAGCTGCTCTAAGGAGGCATGTTGTTTAGGGGCTGTGTTCCAATGTGGAAAGTTTATTCTAACATGAGAAGTATTGTATACCATCTTAGCTGCATGAATGCTGATTGCCCCGACCTGCTCAAACTGTGGCTCGAGAAGACTTTGTGTGGCACCACTCATTGATTCTTCTGTTCACCAGCAAACCACCAAACTCCCAGATCAGAACACTGAACATCTCAAGTCAACCCTTCCCATGCAGTTTTATTTGCATGCTGAAGAAGGGCCTTGGATTTGCAGCATTTCCTTAGCTTATCCTTTCACCCTCTCCTTGCTTTCTGCCTCTCACAGAATCTGCAGACTTTGGGGGATGGGGGCAGTTACAAGAGTTTAGAAAAATCCAAGGACCAAGGAATTCTTCTCTCTGGTTTTCTGCTCTGAGCTTAGAAATACCCAACATATTGTTATGCAGATATTCTCTTTACAAGTTGTAGGTAAACAAAGACATGGGTGGGTTTTCTGCTATGCCTAATTTGAGATATACAAAATCAAAGCCACAGAGCAGGGTCAGTCAGCTCTAGTTCTGATTTATGAGCATTTACAATAACAAAAAAAAAGATTACTAGGAGGTCAGTAGGCAGTCACTAAGAATAAGTCCAAACAAACTAGACTTCCTTCCTTTCTTATTGATGTTTCATTTATTTGTTTGTCTGATGGGCATGTTAAGCTGGTAGACTCAGTAGTTGGTTAAGCAGTGAGTTAACAAAATTTCCTTCATTCATTGAGGGCCTGTTTGTCCAGAGCATTGGTTATTCAGAGATGAATACATCAGAAGAACATCTACCTTCAAAGATATACAACACACCCTTACAATGCAGTTCTTTGCTCTGTGGGAACAGAAACCTTCTCTGTCTTCTTCCCAGGCACAGTTCTTAGAAGATAGTAGATCCTCAGTAAATACTGTTAGATGGATAGATGGCTGGAAGCCCAGACAGAAGCTGATGGTGAAGGCTTTCTAGATGATGGATTCTTGAAGGACAAGTGTCAGACAAACACTGTCAAAGGATAGTCCAGACAAAGGGCATGGCCATTGCAAAGTGGTCACAAAAGAGATTTTAAGCTGTGTGGTGAAACCTTTTAAAAAACCACGTTGGCTGACTGTAATCAGGAGATATTGGAGGCAGAACATTTGCAGTAATTCTAGAAGGAAATGATACATAGTTGAAGGAATGACTGTGAGGATGAGCCAAAGTAAATGGATTTGGGAGAGATTACAGCATGGAAGCAACAGAGTTTGACAACCGAGGTCAACAAGGAAGGGTCAGGGAAAGTTAGATTGATACTTATGTTCTGGCTTGGACAGTGGGGTGGGTGGTGGTGCCAGGCTCAGAATTAGGGAATACAGGAGGAGAGGTAAGTTTTGGGGGAGAAGATGACCACTTCCTATATGTCCAGTAAGTAGATACTATGAACTAGAGCTCAGGAGAAAATCAGTGAGGGCCAAGGAAGGTGGGTAAGGTAGTGTCATTCTATACTTGAACTCAGGACCTGAGATGGAATGCAACTGTTTAAGCTGTGAGCAGAAATAAAATGGTGGAATAGAGGCAGAGAAGTAAGATCAGAAACTGAGAGAATTGGCATCAGATAAATATAGGAACAAAGTTTCAAAGAAGGTGTGAACCAAAGGGCCAAGTGCAGTTGAGAGGTCAAGCAAGATAAAGGGCAAAAGGTGTTTTTCTTTAGGTTTGGCAACCAAGAGGTCACCAGTGTCCTTTGCCAGAGAAATTTTCGTGGAAGGAGTGGAATAGAAACCCAAGTACAATGGGTTGAATCATGAGTAGGAGATGAGGAAGCAGGCAACGGTGGGCAACTCTCCTGAGGGTGTGGGGCCAGCCCTGGAAGGGGGATATTTCACTGTCATTGTAAACCCCAGTATACACTTTTCACAAGCACATGTGCAATATGGATTAAGAGCTGAGAGTCCAGAGCTAGAGAGCTGACATTCAAACACCAGCTTTGCACTTTGGTTGTTAAATCTCTGTGTCTCAGTTACTTTATCTGTAAAATGGGAAAGAAATGTCACTTCGTAAGCTGGTGAGAATTCAGTGAGTTGACTTGTGTGAAGTACTTAGAATATTGCTTGGCATGTGCTCCTTAAATATTGACTGTTATTGTACATTTTTTGTAAAGAAAAGGGATGTGGAGGAAAAAGAGGGGCTGGGGAAGTTTTTCCTTGTCCTTTAAGATCCTCCCTCCTTTATGAGTGAAATACAATCTTTTTCATATGTAGAAAGAGCACTAATTATTTTCCATTTGTGATGCAAATATCTCTCCAAGTTTGTGCTTTCCTTTTACTTTTCTCTAGGCTACTTTTTCACATACAGAAATATCAAATGTTTACATACTCAAACATTTACATTAATATTCACGGTTATGAAGGATTTTCCCTCCTTGAGATCAGACACTGAGTTGAATTTCCTTCCAGTTATTTTATTATTTCATTTTCTACTTGGACCCACTAGAATTTTTTTCTTCAGGAAGTGAAATGGTGATAGAATTTACTTCCTTCAAATAGTTAAGAGTCCTCACTTCATTTATTAATTCCTTTCTTCTCCATTGATTAAAAGTGTAAGCTTTATCATACACAAATAACTTTTATAATTTATTGCAATATAAAAACAGAACAAAAGGAAAAAGGGTCAAACCACCCATAATACCACTTTGGGCATCCTGCTGCCACCTGGCATTTCCCTGGAATAGCCCATAGCTTTAAAGACCTGAGCTGAGGACCCCTGTGTAGCTGCCCCCTCCCCCAGCGTTCCCAGGAGGAAGCAATAGGACCTAGTATGATAAAGATGGGTCCTGTTTCCCACACATACAGCCACATACACACATGTGTGCACATACATTCAGCAACACCCACACATACTCATGAGTGAACATACACACATGCTCACACACATACACAAGTATGCACAGACATTCATGCATACTCACCTATATGTATACATAACTTGCACACATTTGCACACACACACCCAGTCTCATTTCTGTGTCTATCCCTAGACACAAGCCACAATGTACCTCTACCACCCAACCACAGGGCAGCAGTTCTAGAAAGCTGATAGTGGGGTGCGGGGAAGGGGGAAAGTGAAAGGGAGGGAGGGAAGGTGAGAGGGAAAGTGCTCTCAGTCCAAGTTCATCCACCTGAGGCGTTGAGACGCTAAAGACCTCTACCCCACTCTGAAAAGTTCAGTTGCCCTTGTTGCTTCAGAAGCAACCTGAATAACCCAGATACTCTGAATTTAATAAACATCATTACAGAGTAAAGGAACATTGAACACTCAAAAAGCATGAAGATAGAAAGATAGCATATGACTGCAATCAGTTTCCTGGAAGTGGCCCCTGAGTTGGTTCTCCAAGTAGAAAGAGTCCCAGCCACCTTTACTGACTGCACATGGCTTACCTGAGTGGACAGACCCTATCACCTCGATGCCCCCCAGGCGGGTAGAGCTCATAACTGTCACTCTAGACTCTCAGGACAGCTAACACAGCTTCATAGGCCTTGGAGGTTCCAAGGACATCTGCCCAAGGAGGCTGATGTTTGGAGAAGCTTGAAGAGTGGCACTGAATCAAGATGCCCTCACTGCTGGGCACCTCTGTTCCCAGTGCCCAGCCCAGTCCTGGCATGTACTAGAAACCCTGAATCTGTTTGCTCCCCAGCTATTAGAGGAATGAAGTAAGTGTGTTTGTTCTGTACTGACCCGGAAAGACGCTCACCCTTTACTGTTAATGAGAAAGGGAGACTGCAGGGCAAAGGGAATGTCTGCCTGCCTGTCCATCTGTCTGTCTGAGATCAGGATCTGATCTGTTGGAGTAGGTTCCCTGGGGAAGAGAGGAGGCCAGATGACTACTTTTCTCTTTGTTTGTTTCTGCTGTCAATATGTTTTAAAATGAACACTGTAGGTTGCTCCTGAGGTACGTGCTATTACTTGAGGGAGACTACTGGGTTGGGCTAGCATATGAATTACAATACAAACAGAAAGAGATTCTAGCCTCAAAATTCTTGGTTCCTTTTCCCTTCCAATTATCTTTCTCTATATACAGGCACTCTTCAAACAAAAAGGAATTTTCTTTCCTCCCACAAATCTGTTACCCATTTTCTCTTTACCCCCACTCCCCACTCTTAGAAAAAAAAAAAAAAAAAAAACCTGTATGCACACACACACCCTAGAACCTAGCTATAAGCAGGTCATAATTTATAGTACACTATTATTCCCCCTTGGGAGACATTATTATTTTTTTCCCTTTAGTTGGCCTGTCTGGATTATTTATTTACAGTGACAAATATTAAGCTACAGCCAAATTTAGTAAACCACAATAAAATATAATTTAATAGAGCTTTGGAACTCTAACAATGTTCTAACCTCCTCTGATCAGGGTATCATTCCACTCTATTGGGCATTCCTTGGCTCTGTCTGAGAAAGTTAATTTTTCCAAGTCAGTTTCTGGGGCCAGAAAACAAGGGAGTAGGAAATGGTTCTTTTACTGGGATGAAGTCCCATGCAGCATGCAGTCACTGCTCGTTTTTCTAACCACTCCTGCTCCTCCCAAAAGATTCCCCAGTTTATCACTACCATTCTGAAACCAATCCATGTTTATTAGCATGGCACAGGAGACAGCATGATTGGCCTTGGCCTCCCTCTCTGCCTTCATCTCTAGCAACTTCTCTCCATTTTATCATGTTCCAGCCACGCTGGCAGTCTCTATCTCTTGTTCCTCCCTCTGCCTAACCCTCTTCCTCCATTTCTTGGCATGTCCAGCTCTTTCTTCCATTCCATATGGAGCCAGTGTGTTCCCACCTTTTTCTAGATTTTTATTTATTTATTTTTAGAAAGAGGAGAAGAGAGGGATAAAGAGAGGAGAGGAACATCGATATGCAAGAGAAATGTTGATGGGTCACCTCTTACACACCCTCAAACAGATCAAGCCCACAACCCAGGAACTGAACCAGCGACCTTTTGCTTTGCAGAGGACGCCAACCAACTGAGCCACACTAATCAGGCCCAGTGTCCCTTTCGTGGAGACATCTTCCCTAATCACTCCAACCCCTCCAGTCTCTCTACCCAGCCTCATGGGTCACTATCCAAAATTATCTTATTTACTTGATTTTTTGACCATCTGCCTACCCCACTAGAATGTAAGCTCCATAAGAACAGGGAACTTATCTGTTTAGATCATTGTTGATTCCACAGTGCCTAGTAGGTATTCAATAAACAGTTGTGAAGTGAATGCCTTTTCAGTTCCCAGGGGCTGTTAGCAATGCCCACCCCTGCCCCAATCTGGATCCTGCAGGAGGCAGGGCTGAATGTGTGCTACTATAATTACAGACCGAGTCCTTCAAGCTGGGTGAGCCTTACAGCCAGTGCACAGAGGATGGCAGTGATGTGCCCATCAAGAATATCTACAATGCTGTCTACTCCCTCCAGGTATGAGCTGGAAGGGACACCCAGCCCTGGGTTGTGGGCTGGATCCAGAAGACAAAGTTATATATAAGCTGGGGTGTGTCTGAGACCAGGAACTATGTGAGAATCCTTGGGGTTCATCCAAACACCTCAAGAACAAACGATCCCGGCTGGTTCTAGTTCCCTTCAATCTGTCTGTAACCAGAGCTTAATTGATTCCTTGAGGTTTGCAGGGAACACAATATACAGCTGAGTCAGGCCCACTTCCTATAAAGGGTCTTGGCGAGTAAGGAATGACAGTCTGAGAGAGGCAATGGCTGAAGGGACTTGAGCTTGGCTTCAAGGCCCACTTGTGCCCCTCATTCACTGGTAGCCTTAGGCAAGCTGTGCCATTTGCAACAACCACAGGAGATGTTGGATTGGATCAGAGGCTGCTAATTGGCAGCCCCAAGACCTGTTCCAGGCTGCACACCTGGTTTTTCTAGCCTGGAAGATGTTTAAAAGTCAGAGAATTTCATAAGAAAACCAAAATTCCCAGCTTCTCCTGAAAAACAAGATTGGGGCTCTATTCCTGCAGGATAAATAGTGGGTGTGGATAAGGCACATGTTCTTGGTTCCCCACAGTCTGCATGAGCCCCTAGTACATGATCTACATTATAAGCCCCTATCAGTGTTTGAGTTTTCAACCCTTGAGTGTGATCATCTCCTATGCTTTGTCTCACATTCTCAGAGTCTGCAGTTTACTGCCCATGGGGGTACCCATAGACTCAACAAAAATTATCCCAGCAGTATAAAAGAACCATACAGCTCTCTGCACTGAGTCCTCTTGCTTACATCAGAGCTCAACCAAGTAGTGGAGACACTAAGTGAAAGGAGACTGTTAGAGAATGTCTGTTTGTGAGAAATAGAAATACAATCAAACTGATTTCAAGACCAAAACAAACAAACAGCCAAAAATAAAAGTAAAAAAGTTCAGCTCATTTGAAAGACACTCCTGCATATTATCTAATGAGAGGCTACCATGTATACATACTTTACATATATCAATTCATTCCATGCTCAAAGATGAAGAAGTCAAAGCACCAGAGAGGTTAAGTAACTTGCCTGAGGTCAAACAGATAGGTGGTGGCATTTGAACTGGAGTAGCCTTCCTTCAGAGTCCTTGCCACTAACTTTTATGCTATAAATTTTATGGATGTTATGGTAGCTTCTGACCTCCAAGGACCCAGCATGCAGGGCTTGGACCTGAGGATGGGAAAGCTGGGACTGTGTTCCCCTCTGCTTCCTGGCATCTGCTCCTATTTTCCATGTATCTCTTGGCTTGGTGCTCACATGATGGGAAATGGCCATCCCAGCTCCAGCTTCAACTGAGCCTGATCTCCACTTCTCTGTTAGTCTAAATTCTCAATACATTTTCTAGTTTGGTTCCTTTGGAGTCATGGACATCCCTGGCCCAATTGACTGTGACTTGAGAGGCACATTTATGTGGTCTTCCAAGGCCAGAGGGAGGCTGGCCCTCTGGATGAGGCCCATGTGGGCAGGGGCTCCCTGGTCTCCGTGTGCAAGGGGGTTAAGGGAATCACTGGTCTCCTTTTTCAGATCTGCCTCCACTCATGCTTCCAGACTAAGATGGTGGAAAGCTGTGGGTGTGCCCAGTACAGCCAGCCTCTACCTCCAGCAGCCAATTACTGTAACTACCAGCAGCACCCCAACTGGAGTGAGTGAGACCCACCCTAACCTTGCACAGCCCATCAGCTGGGTCAGCTCAGCCCCTGCACCAGCCTGTGCTCAGGTGCCCCCAGACCCCTGCTTCGATGGCCTTTTTTCTGAGGGAGGTATTGGTAGAGAGATGTTACCCAGAGTTTTACTGCTGTCATCCAGTCTGGCTTAAACAATACTTTCAAATTAGGGACCAAATGCTACAGCCCAGCCTGTTCTAACAGCTTGAGCACCTCGTCAACTCCAGGAGACAAGAACTATTGATAGATAGTATTCTTTCATAGAGGTTCAGAAAGGTTAAGCAATGTGCCCAAAGTCACACAGCTAGGGAGTAACAGAGCCCAAATCAAGGGCTGCCAACCCCCCTCATTTCTTGTCCCTAAGCACTGCATCATCACAAAGCAGCATTTGTTTCCGAGAAGCAGGGTTTGTAGAGAGTAGCAGGAAAAATTACCCGGAGACCATGGGGGCACCACTGGGTATTCCCAGGAAGGGCTCTATGGCCCTAATGCTTATGCTGCCTTCTGCCTTGTTGCTCAGTGTACTGCTACTATGAACTGCACCAGGCTTTTGTCCGGGAACAGCTGGGCTGCCAGTCCGTGTGCCGGGAAGCCTGCAGGTGAGTGCTCTGGGGGAATGAAATGAGCAGGGTTAGGCTGACCTAGGCCAGCCACACTCACTCTGTGCCCTCCTCCCTTAGCTTCAAGGAGTGGACACTGACCACCAGCCTGGCGCAGTGGCCATCTGTGGTTTCTGAGGTCAGTTTTTCTCCTCTCTCTCCCCCCTCGAGCTCCTCAGCCTGGAGCCTGATGCCTGGTTGTATCCTCTGGCATTGTGGGTAATGGTGGGAGGGGAGACCCAGGTTGGGATGCATCCAGCTGAATGTAAGGGTATTCCCCAGACTGCACTTTCTTTCTCTGTCACAGAAGTGGCTGCTGCGCGTCCTCACCTGGGACCAAGGCCAGCAAATAAAGAGAAAGCTCAATAAGTAAGTTGACCTCCACCCTGTTTCCTCTGCCTCAGCCTCCTCACTTGCCTCCTCACTTGCTTCATCATTGCCAGACCTTCTCCTTTTCGTTCACTCATTCCTTTACCCAACAGATATTTATTGAGCTTTTATCATGAGCCAGGCCCTGCTCTAGGCCTTGGGCTCTCAAATGCTTTGACTACGATACACAGTATAAAAATACTTTTCCATTGTGGCCCATCAAATATGTAACCGAGATGTAAGGCTCATGAAACAGCATTCGAGCAGGTTTTCAGATGATGCCTACTACTTTACAGCCAAACCAATTGCTTATGCTCATTCCAATTGCTTAGAGCACAGTTCAGAATGATTAGTGCTCATATCAGTTCCTAAAAATTTTGAATATCTCTTTGGTTGCAATCTGATACTTTCTATTCCATTTCATTTAGTGAAAGGTACGGGTCATGGCCCAGTAAATTTATTTCATGACTTCCTGATATATCTTGACCTAATTGGGAAAATACTCCACTTCTAATTTCACTTGAATTTTCTACATTGAAATTCACTTATAAGGAGACTTCAGCAAAAATCAGCCAGGTGACTTTTCAGGGACCTCAGCAGATGGAAACAAAGGTTAGGTGGTGGGGTTTGCATGTGAACTCACATCTCTGTGGGCCATTCCATCTCAATAGTGCCCAGCACCAGACCTAGCCCAGCGGAAGCCAGTCTGGCCTCCAACATGTACTAAATATTTTGTGCCAGGAGCTTTGTGAGTGCTGCAAACAATGATTATGAACAGACACAACCCCTGCCCCCAAGATGCTTACAATCCAGTGATAAGATAGACTTAGGCCAAGCATTGCAAATTGATGACTCCTGAGGCTAGATCTAGCTCCATAAAAGTAACCCATTACTTCCAGCTTTTCTTGAAAAGTCAAAAGTTCTGGCAACAGCAAACCTCCATTTTTTTTTTATTTTAATGATTGTTCAAGTACAGTTTTCTCCCCTTTACTCCCAAACAAGCCCTCCCACCCCCCTCCCAACTTCCCTCCCATTACCACCCTCCCCCTAGCTTTTATCCATGTGTCTTTTAACTTTGTTCCTGTAAACCCTTCCCCTTTCCCCCTGAAATCCCTCTTCTCTCTCCTCTGGTCACTTTCTGCCTGTCCTCTAATGCAGTGTCTTTGACTATATTTTGCTTGTTTCTTTGTTTTGTTGTTTAGGTTCCTGTTAAAGGTGAAATCATATGGTATTTATCTTTCACTGCCTGGCTTATTTCACTTAGCATAATGCTTTCCAGTTGCATCCATGATGTTGCAAAGGGTAGGAGCTCCTTCTTTCTTTCTGCTGCATAGAATTCCATTGTGGAAATGTACCATCGTTTTTTGATCCATTCATTTACTGACGGGCATCTAGGTTGCTTCCAGCACTTAGCTATTGTAAATTTTGCTGCTATGAACATGGGGGTGCAAAGGTTCTTTTGGATTGGTGTTTTAGGATTCTTAGGATAAAGTCCCAGCAGTGGAATTGCTGGGTCGAAAGGCAGATCCATTTTTAATTTTCTGAGGAAGTTGCATACTGTTTTCCACAGTGGTTGTACCAGTCTGCAGTCCCACCAACAGTGCACTAGGGTCCCCTTTTCTCCACAACCTCTCCAACACTTGTTGTTTGTTGTTCATGATGGCCATTCTGACTGGTGTGAAGTGGTACCTCATTGTGGTTTTAATCTGCATCTCTCTGATAGCTAGTGATATTGAACATCGTTTCATGTGATTTTGGATCTTCTGTATGTCCTCCTTGGAGAAGTGTCTGTTCAAGTCCTTTGTCCATTTTTTAATTGGGTTGCTTGTCTTCTTAGAGTATAATCGTGTAAGTTCTTTATATATTTTGGAGATTAAGCCTTTATCTGAGGTATCATTGTCAAATATGCTTTCCCATACAGTTAATTCTCTTTCTATTTTGATACTGTTTTCTTTAGCAGTGCAGAAGCTTTTTATTTTGATGAGGTCCCATTTGTTTATTCTTTCCTTTATTTCTCTTGCTCTAGGGGACATGTCTGTAAAAAAGTTTCTGCGTGATATATCTGAGGTTTTCCTACCTACATTCTCCTCTAGTACTTTAATGGTGTCACGATTTATATTTAAGTCTTTTATCCATCTTGAGTTTATTTTTGTGTAAGGTGTAAGTTGGTGTTCTAGTTTCATTTTTTTTGCACATACCTGTCCAGTTCTCCCAGCACCATTTGTTGAAGAGGCTATTTTTACTCCATTTTATGTCGCTGCCTCCTTTATCAAATATCAAT